>SJYC01069024.1:0-19119 GCA_006408675.1 Madoqua kirkii
ATAGCCACGTGGCAAAGTAAATGCTTGTTTCTCAGTAATCAAATTAAATATAAAAGGATTACTCTTTCCTATTAAAATAAAGGTTTGGAAGATTATATTAAAAAATAGAATCCATCAACATTCTGTTTACAAAATATTCACTTTGGATATGAAGATGAAGCTAATTTTAGGTAAGAGGATGGAAAAAGATATTCCATAGAAACTATAACCAAAACTGAACTGACTTGGTTGTACTGTTATTTTAAAAAGTTTCATCATATACCGGGGCTTCCCAGTTGGCTTAGTGGTAAAGAATCTGCCTGTCAATGCAGGAGACATGGGTTCAGTCCCTGGTTCACTAAGTTCTCCTGGAGGAGGAAATGGCAACCCACTCCAGTATTCTTGCTGGGATAATCCAATGGACATAGGAGCCTGATGGGCTACAGTGCATGGGGACTCAAAGAGCCAGACATGACAGAGTGACAGAGCATGCACCCATCATATACTGATAACATTTAATACAGCAATGTGTGTTAGTCACTCAGTCATGTCCAACTTTGCAGTCCTATGGACGGTAGCCCACCAGGCTTCTCCGTCCATGGCATTCTCCAGGCAAGAATACTGGAGTGGGTTGCCATGCCTTACTCTAGTGTACCTTCCTAACCCAGGGATTGAACCCACATCTCTAACATTTCCTGCATTGGCAGGCAGGTTCTTTATGACTGGAGCCACCTGGGAAGCCCATATATACCATATACTGGCCACAAAATAAGTCTTAATAAATTTTTAAAAGATTGAAATCATCCAATGTATGTCTTTTGATCATAATGGAATGAAATTAAAAATGAATAACAGAGGCAAACTGGAAAATTCACAAATATGTGGAAATTAAACAATACAAGGAAGATTAGGAGACCTTAAGAGGGAAGGACACAGCACCTTGAGAGGTAAGGCAGCAGGAAGGATGTACACTCAGTGCTCAGCAGGATATTGAATCCCTAACAGGAGGGCTGACTGCTTCTAAGGGGGTTGATTCTCCAAGATCAAGCCCTGAGCCTTTGGAGTGGGAGCACTAACTCCCACACCCTAGAGTATGAGAGAACAGCTGCTGCTGCTAAGTCACTTCAGTCGTGTCCGACTCTGTGCAACCCCAGAGACGGCAGCCCACCAGGCTCCCCCATCCCTGGGATTCTCCAGGCAAGAACACTGGAGTGGGTTGCCATTTCCTTCTCCACTGCATGAAAGTGAAAAGTCAAAGGGAAGTCATTCAGTCGTGTCCGACTCTTAGCGACCCCATGGATTGCAGCCTACCAGGCTCCTCCATCCATGGGATTTTCCAGGCAAGAGTATTGGTGTAGGTTGCCATTGCCTTCTCCATAACTAACCCTAGGGAGTATCACATAGTGAGAACTCACACAAACAAAACCACTTGAATACAAGACACAGCATTACCCAACCACCAGTAGCAGCCTGTGCAGGGCACCTCATCTAAACAACAAACAAAACAAAAATACAAACCCAATCATCAGGAGACAGTATTACCATCTCACTCAGCCTTGCCCATCAGAAGAAAAACAAACAAACAAACAAACAAGAACTCAGCACAAATCTCACCCTGTACAAAGCTTACACAAACCACTGGACCAACCTTAAGGATCGCAGAAACCAAAAGAAAAAAGAAATCAACTTTCCTTGAAGCCTGAGAAAAGGAGAACTCAAACACAATAAGTTAAAAAAATATAATGAAAAGGCAGAGAAATACTACACAAATGAAGGAACAAACTAGAAACACAGAAGTCCAAATAAATGAAGAGGAAATAGGCAAACTACCTGAAAAAGAATTCAGAATAATGATGTAAAGATGATCAAAAACCTTGAAAACAAAATGGAGAAAATGCAAGGGTCAATTAACAAAGACCTAGAAGAATTAAAGAATAAACATACAAACAACACAAGTACTGAAATTAAAAATACTCTAGAAGGAATCAATACCAGAATATCTGAAGCAGAAGAATGAATCAGTGAGCTGGAAGATAAAATGGTGGAAATAACTTCTGCAGAGCAGAATAAAGTAAAAAGAATGAAAAGAACTGAGGATAATCTCACAGACCTCAGGGGCAAAATCAAATGCACCAACAAATTATAGGGGTCCCAGAAGAAGAAGAGAAAAAGAAAGGCTATGAGAAAATTTTTGAAGAAATTATAATTGAAACTTTCTCCAACATGGAAAAGGAAATAGTCAATGAAGTCCAAGAGGCACGAAGAATCCCATACAGGATAAACCCAAGGAGAAGCATGCCAAGACACATATTAATCAAATTAACAAAGACTAAACACAAATAAAGAATATTAAAAGAAGCAACAAGTAACATACAAGGGAAACTCCATATGCTTAACAGCTGATCTTTCAGCAGAAACTCTGCACAGTGCTATGAGACTAGATATCAGTTGCAAGAAAAAACCTGTAAGAAACACAAATACATGGAGATTAAGCAACATGTTTCTAAATAACCAACAGGTTACTGAAGAATTCAAAAGGGGAATAAAAAAAAATTCTAGAAATAAATGACAATGAAAACATGACAACTCAAAACCTATGAGATGCAACAAAAGCAGTTCAAAGAAGGTAGTTTATAGCAACACAATCCTACCTGAAGGAAAAAGAAAAACATCAAATAGACAACTTAACTTTACACCTAAAACATCTCAAAAGAGAAAAACAAAAACCAAAAAAATTAGTAGAAGGAAGGAAATCATAGATCCAAGCAGAAATAAATGAAAAAGAAATGAAAGAAACAATAGTAAAGATTAATAAATGAGAGAAAAAGAAAGGGTATGAGAAAAATTTTGAGAGATTATAGTTGAAAACTTCCCCAGTGTGGAAAAGGAAACAGTCAATCAAGTCCAAGAGGCTCACAGAGTCCCATACAGGATCAACGCAAGTAGAAACATGCCAGGATACACACTCATCAAAGTAACAAAGATTCAACACAAAGAATATTCAAAGCAGCAAGGGAGAAGCCACAAGTAACATACAAGGGAAACCCCATACACTTGACAGCTATCTTTCAGCAGAAACTCTCGAGGCCAGAAGTGAATGGCAGGATATATTTCAAGTACTGAAAGGGAAAAAGCTACAACCAAGATTACTGTACCTGGCAAGGAACTCATTCACTCAGAATTGATGGAGAAATAAAAAGCTTTTCAGACAAGCGAAAGTTAAGAGAATTCAGTACCACCAAACCAGCTTTACAACAAATGTTAAAAAGATTTACACAGTCAAGAAATATAACAGAAGAAAAAAGATCTAAAAAGTCAACCCCAAACAATTAAGAAAATGGCAATACTAACATACAGAGCAATAATTACTTTAAATGTAAATGGATTAAATGCTCCAACCAAAAGACACAGACTGGCTGAACTCATTCACTCAGAATTGATGGAGAAATAAAAAGCTTTTCAGACAAGCGAAAGTTAAGAGAATTCAGTACCACCAAACCAGCTTTACAACAAATGTTAAAAAGATTTACACAGTCAAGAAATATAACAGAAGAAAAAAGATCTAAAAAGTCAACCCCAAACAATTAAGAAAATGGCAATACTAACATACAGAGCAATAATTACTTTAAATGTAAATGGATTAAATGCTCCAACCAAAAGACACAGACTGGCTGAATGGATACAAAAGCAAGACTCATATATATGCTGTCTACAAGAAACCCACTTTAGACCTAAGGACACATATAGACTCAAAGGGAGAGGATGGAAAAATATATTGGATGCAAGTGGGAAGTAAAAGAAAACTGGAGTAGCAATCCTCATATCAGACAAAGTAGACCTTAAAGAAAAATACAAGAGATAAGGAAGGACACTACAGAATGATCAAGGGATCAGTCCAAAAGGAAGACATAACAATTATAAATATCTATGCACCCAACATAGCAGCACCTCAATACCTAAGACAAACACTAACAGACATCAAAGGAGAAACTGACAGTAACACAATAGTAGTAAGAGACTCTAATGCCATACTCACACCAATAGATAGATCATCAAAGCAGAAAATTAATAAGGAAACACAAGTTTTAAATGACACATTAGATGAGATGGATCTCATTGATATCTTCGGGACATTCCATCCAAATGCAGAAGAATACACCTTCTTCCCAAGGGCACATGGAACATTCTCCAGGCTAGACCACATCTTAGGTCACAATTCAAACCTCAGTAAATTTAAGAAAATTGAAATCGTATCAAGCATCTTCTCTGATCACAACGGTATGAGACTAGATATCAATTACAAGAAAAAAACTGTAAGAAACACAAACACACGGAGATTAAACAACGTGTTTCTAAATCACCAACAGGTTACTGAAGAAGATAAAAGGGAAATAAAAAAATTCCTAGAAACAAATGACAATGAAAACATGACAACTCAAAACCTATGGGCTGCAGAAAAGCAGCTCTAAGAGGGAAGTTCATGATAAAACAATCCTCCCTCAAGAAACAAGAAAAACACGGACTAGACAACCTGACTTTACATCACAAACAACTGCAGACAAAAGAAAAGCCCTGCAATTAGTAGAAGGAAGGAAATCACAAAGACTCAAGCAGAAGTAAATGAAAAAGAAATGAAAGAAACAATAATAAAGATGAATAAAACTAAAAGCTGGTTCTTGGAGAAGATAAACAGAATTGACAAACCATTAGCCAGATTCATCATCGAGAGAGAGAAGAATCAAATCAACAAAATCAGAAATGAAAAGGAGAGTTTACCTCAGACAATGCGAAAATACAAAGGATTATGAGACTATTATGAACAACTATGGTCATAAAATGGATAACCTGGACAGATTCTTAGAAAACTTCTATCTTCCAAGACTGAACCAGGAACACATAGAAATTATGAACAACCCAACGGCAAGCACTGAAATTGAACCTGTGATCAAAAATCTCCCAAAAAACAAAAGCCCAGGACCAGATGGCTTCAAAGGGGAATTCTATCAAACATTTAGAGAACATCTAATACCTATCCTTCTAAAACTCTTTCAAAAATTGCAGAGGAACGAACATTTCCAAACTCATACTACAAGGCCACCATCAACCTGATACTAAAACCAGACAAAGACAATTAAAAAAAAAAAAAAAAAAACACAAAAAACTCCAGGCCAATATCACTGATGAACAGATATGCAGAAGTCCTCAACAAAATTTTAGCTAACAGAATTCAGCAACACATCAAAAAGCTCATATACCATGATCAAGTTGGGTTTATACCAGGAATGCAAGGATTCTTCCATATATGCAAATCAATCAATGTGGTACACCATATTAACACATTGAAAAAAAGATCATATCTCAATGGCTGCAGAAAAAGCCTTTGACAAAATGTAGCACCCATTTATGATTAAAACTCTTGAAAAAATGGGCACAAGGAACCTTCCTCAAAACAGTAAAGGGCATATGTGGTTAAGTCTATAGCAAACATTGTTTGCAATGGTGAAAAGCCAAAAGCATTCCTGTCAGGAGCCACGTTAGGCATTACTGACAAAATGGAGGCACACCCCCCCAGCTCCCTCTCCTCATTCCACAGGCACAGACCTGGGATTAAGGAGTTAGGCCTTGTCATTCTGACTTGTCTTTTCCTTTCCTTGGCTAAGCTGACTGAAAAGGAATATTAAGGTGCTTATTTTTCTTGAGAGGAGCATGAGAAAGCACAAAGCCTTCGGCAGCTGTGCTCAGAGAATAATGCATAAAGTTAATCACTGACATTTGTTTAAGGACTTTTCAAAAGTGTTCCAGCAACAACACATAGGCCGCAGCTTGAGGCCATGGGAGGGATTGCTATCCAAAGCTTAATTGTGAGGAAGATGTTTATGCAAAGGAGTTTTCTGAATTTAGGGCTTCAGTTCAGTTCAGTTCAGTGGCTCAGCCGTGTCCAACTCTTTGCCAGCCCATGAATCACAGCACGCCAGGCCTCCCTGTCCATCACCATCTCTCGGAGTTCACTCAGACTCACGTCCATGAGTCAGTGATGCCATCCAGCCATCTCATCCTCTGTCGTCCCCTTCTCCTCCTGCCCCCAATCCCTCCCAGCATCAGTCTTTCCCAATGAGTCAACTCTTCGCATGAGGTGGCCAAAGTACTGGAGTTCAGCTTTAGCATCATTCCTTCCAAAGAAATCCCAGCGCTGATCTCCTTCAGAATGGACCGGTTGGATCTCCTTGCAGTCCAAAGGACTCTCAAGAGTCTTCTCCAACACCACAGTTCAAAAGCATCAACTCTTCGGCACTCAGCTTTCTTCACAGTCCAACTCTCACATCCATACATGACCACTGGAAAAACCACAGCCTTGACTAGACGAACGTTTGTTGGCAAAATAATGTCTCTGCTTTTCAATATGCTATCTAGGTTGGCCATAACTTTCCTTCCAAGGAGTAAGCGTGATTTAATTTCATGGCTGCAATCACCATCTGCAGTGATTTTGGAGCTCCCCCAAAATAAAGTTTGACACTGTTTCCACATCTATTTCCCATGAAGTGATGGGACTGGATGCCATGATCTTTGTTTTCTGAATGCTGAGCTTTAAAGCCAACTTTTTCACTCTCCTCTTTGACTTTCATCAAGAGGCTTTTTTGTTCCTCTTCACTTTCTGCCATAAGGATGGTGTCATCTGCATACCTGAGGTTATTGATATTTCTCCTGGCAATCTTGATTCCAGCTTGTGTTTCTTCCAGCCCAGCGTTTAAGAGATAGGAACCTGGAATGTCAGGTCCATGAATTTAGGGCTTAGAAATAATTAAAACAGTTAGAAGTTAAAGATTTAAGGAATGCTGTAAAGTTAGCACATTTTACTATCGCTTATAGAAGTTAGGAATTTTTAGAGACACTATACCTAGAAGCCTTTTTAAGAGATAGTGAGCTCAGACTTTTAGGGGCAAACAGGATTTAGGAAGATAAGTAGTAAACTGAGGAATGTAGCATGAGTTACAATGTAATCACAAGTTAACTACAGGACACATTAGAGGAGGTAGATAATAAATGATAAGGCTGATTCCCAGAGAATCACTGAAGCAGGAACTCTGAAGAGCAACAATGATTTATGGAGATAATAATCTGGGAAAGGGGGATCTGAAAATGTCAAACCTCTGGCTTAATGTTTTTGTAAAAGTATAAAAGAGAATCTTAAACTTGAAATAAACAGGCAGTCCTAAAGAAAACTGATCCATCTCTTCAAGTTGAATCCCCAGCACATTCCCCCTAAGATCAGGAAAAAGATAAGGGTGTCCACTTCCAGCACTATTATTCAACAGAGTTCTGGAAGTCCTAGCTACAGCAATCAGAGAAGAAAAGAAATGAAAGGAATACAGATCAGAAAAGAAGTAAAGCTCTGTTTGCAGATGACATGATACTGTACATGAAAGTGAAGTCGCTCAGTCATGTCCGACTCTTTGCGAACCCGTAGACTGTAGCCCTCCAGGCTCCTCCGTCCATGGGATTCTCCAAGCAAGAACACTGGAGTGGGTTGCCATTTTCTTCTCCAGGGGATCTTCCCTATCCAGGGATCGAACCCAGGTCTCCCACATTGCAGGCAGACGCTTTAACCTCTGAGCCACCAGGGAAGCACCAGAAAGTGACTAGAGCTAATCAGTGAATTTAGCAAAGTTGCAGGATACAAAATCAATCCACAGAAATCACTTGCATTTCTATATATTAACAATGAAAAATCATAAAGAGAAATTAAGGAATCAATCCCATTTACCACTGCAACAAAAAAATTAAATATCTAGGAATAAACTTATCTAAGGAGACAAAAGAACTGTACACAGAAAAGTATAATACACTGATGAAAGAAATCAAAGATGACACAAACAGATGGAGCCATATTCCATGTTTCTGGGTAAGAAGAATCAATACTGTGAAAATGACTATACTACTAAATGCAATCTACAGATTCAACACGATCCCTATCAATTCACCAATGGCATTTTTCACAGAACTAGAACAAAACATTTCACAATTCATATGGAAACACAAAAGATCCCAAATAGCCAAAGCAGTCTTGAGAAAGAATGGAGTTGGAGGAATCAACCTTCCTGACTTCAGATTACACTACAAAGCTACAGTCATCAAGATAGTATGGTACTGGCACAAAAACAGACCGATGGAAAAAGATACAAAGTCCAGAAATAAACCCGTGCACCTATGGGTCCCTTATTTTTGACAAAGGAGGCAAGAATTTACAATGGGGCAAAGACAGGCTCTTCAATAAATGGTGCTGGGAAAACTGGACAGCTAACATAAAAGAATGAAATTCGAACACTTCCAAACTCCTACACAAAAATAAACTCAAAATGGATTGAAGACTGAAATGTAAGACCAGAAACGATAAAACTCTTAGAGGAAAACAAAGGCAGAACACTCAATGACGTAAATCAAAGCAAGATACTCTATGACCCACCTCCTAGAGTAATGGAAATAAAAACAAAAGTAAACAAGTGGGACCTGATTAAACTTGAAAGCTTTTGCACAGCAAAGGAAACGATAAGCAAGGTGAAAAGACAGCCCTCAGAATGGGAGAAAATAACAGCAAAGGAAACAACTGACAAAGGATTCATTTCCAAAATGTACAAGCAGCTCATATAACTCAATGCCAGAAAAACAAACAACCCAACCAAAAAGTAGGAAAAAGACCTAAAGAGACATTTCTCCAAAGAAGACATACAGATGGCTAACAAACACATGAAAAGATGCTCAACACTGCTCATTATTAGAGAAATACAAACCAAAGCTACAATGAGATATCACCTCACAGCAGTCACAATGGCCATCATCAAAAAATCTACAAACAAGAAATGCCAGAGAGGAGGTAGAGGAAAGGGAACGCTCTTGCACTATTGATGGGAATGTAAACTGATACAGCCACTATGGAAGATGGTATGGAGATTCCTTAAAAAACGAGGAATAACACCACCATAGGACCCAGCAATCCCACTTCTAAGCATATACCCTGAGGAAACCAAAGTTGAAAAAGACCCATGTATCCCACTGTTCATTGCAGCACTATTTACAATAGCCAGAATATGGGAGCAACCTAGATGTCCATTGACAGATGAATGGATAAAGAAACTGTGCTACATATACGCAATGGAATATTACTCAGCCATCAAGAGGAAGGCATTTGAGTCAGTTCTGATGAGGTGGATGAACCCAGAACCTATGGTAACTGAATGAAGTGAGTCAGAAAGAGAAAGATAAATATTGTATTCTAATGCATATATATAGAATCTAGAAAAATAGTACTGAAGAATTTATTTATAGGGCAACAGTGGAGAGACAGACATAGAGAAGAAACTTATGGACATGGGGAGAGGGGTAGGTGAGGATGAGACATTCTTCACCACCTCAAATCCTGTTTTATTATGCCTGTGTTAGAGCCCAAGAAATCTGCATTTTGACAATTTTCCAGACTTGAGAAAGCATCACACACACAGTACAGAAAAAAACAGGACATGCTGCAGACACTCTCACATGATCGGAAGTACTGTTCTCATGAACTTCCTGCATTTTCAGTTTTCTTGGCAGCAGCAGTTTCTAAGCCTTCAGACTCCCATCAACAAGATATTCACTAGTTAACATGGATCAAATAGTTTCCAAGAAACTTACTGATATTAAGTTTGCCAAATACAAGTATAAGCTTATACTGAAGCTGATTAATACAAACATTTTTTTGGACAAGGCTTGGATTATAAAGCCAAATGACAGAAGCACTGCACAGAGGCATTTATTAGAACTCTGCAGTAAGCCAGGGCTTTAAGAGAAAAACACCTAGAAAACACTCTATCCTTGAGTCCAAAAGAAGGCACAAACTTGTAAACACAACACAAGATACAACAGCATGACGTATGAAGCAATCAAGATTATGAAAGACTTCATGTCAGTCCCTCAACACAGGAGTGTTGAATCAGTATTTGCCAGTACTGCCAATATGGCCATCAGTATTCTAACAAAAAATGCGAGCAAAAGCACAGAGGTTCGAATAGGGTGTGTTTAGTACTGCTGGGGCATGAAGAGTGCATGAACTGTAAGCACAAGAGGTAAGCACTTTCAGATATATGTGTTTGCATGTGTGTGTATAAACACCGATATAAACATATCAATAGATATATCTGTACATCCAACTGTCAGTTCACCATATACACACTCCTTACTTTTTAATCCTTCCAAAACCAAACTCTTGATTTCCATTCCTTAGTTTCTCGATTTCCACAAATGGTAAACCCATTCTTCTAGGTGCTTAGGCCGAAACCCTTGGGATCCTCCTTGAAACTGCTTCTGTCACATCCACATCACAACCTACCAGCACTTCTGTCATTCAGCTTTGCAGCGTATCTAGAATCTGACCACTTGCCACGTCCTCCACAGCGTCCACCCAGTTTGAACTATTAGTACCTCATCCTTGGATTTCTGGAGTGGCTTCCAGTTCATCTCCATTTGTACACAAGAACCAGAGTGATCCTTTAAAGACATGCCACCCCTGTGCTCATGATCATGTCTCTTCTGCTCAAAATCTTCTAACTCACTCAGAAGTGAATCCAAATTCCACAAAGGAGCTCTAAAGACACCCCCAGCCCCAGTGCTTTCTGATCATATGTCCTTCCCGTCTCCCTTACACACGTGGCTCTAGCCTCTGTGGTGTTCCTGTTGTTCTGTGAAGATAACCAGCACACTTCCACTTCAGAGCCTCTGTACCTGTTGACCTGCTTCTTCTGCCTGGACTTATCTTCCCTAGATATCTGTATCATTCGTTCTCTCATTTCATTCATGTCCCTGTCACAGTGTCTCCTTATTAAAAAGGACTTTCCTACTGTCTCCACACTGTATCACTATCACCTAACTGTTCTTTCTTATTGACATTCATTGGCATATGACATCTATTTATCTCCTGGCACTTAATTCTATTCTTTCTTATTGGCATCCACTGCTATCTGACATTATCTGTTTATTTATATCCTACCATTACAACCATCATTAGAACTGTAGCTCCATAAGAACAGACCATGTTTTGTTCACTACTCATCTTCACTATCTGGAATAGTGTCTAGCACATGCTGCTGCTGCTAAGTCACTTCAGTCATGTCCGACTCTGTGTGACCCCATAGACGGCAGACCACTAGCGTTACCCCCGTCCCTGGGATTCTCCAGGCAAGAACACTGGAGTGGCTTGCCATTTCCTTCTCCAATGCATGGAAGTGAAAAGTGAAAGTGAAGTCGCTCAGTTGTCTTCGACTCTTAGTGACCCCATGGACTGCAGCCTACCAGGCTCCTCTGTCCATGGGATTTTCCAGGCAAGAGTACTGGAGTGGGTTGCCACTGCCTTCTCCGGTCAAGCACGTGGAAGACATCCAATTAATATTTGCTGAATAGATGACTGTTATCTAAATATTTGCTGAACTGATGACTGTTGACTAAATATATTCACATAACCCTTGCCCAACTTAACGGCTTCCCTTGTGGCTCAACTGGTAAAGAACCTGCCTGCTAATGCAGGAGACGCAAGAGACATGGGTTCGATCCTGGGGTCGAAAAGATCCCCTGGAGAAGAAAATGGCAACCCACTCCAACACTCTTGCCTGGAAAATTCTATGCATGGACAGAGGAGCCTGGTGGGCTATATATATAGTCCATGGGGTCTCAATGAATAGTACATGACTAAGCGCTCACCCCACATACAAGTTAATTAGAAAGATGGTTAGGAGTATGGAAAACATTTGAGCTGTACAAAATTGAGAGCAGAGATATCTGATGAGCCATAACTAAAACCAGATAAGGCAGTGAGAATGAGACAGCTATGAAGTGAGCTAAATAAAAGCAACAGAATCTACAAGTGACTGGATATGGGAGCTTAGGTCAATGAAGGAGGAATATGCCTTCTAGGAATCTAAAAAAAAAAAAATGAGCAAGAAGTAAAATCAGTTTTAGACATGTTGAAGTTGAGGTACTTGAGACAAATTCAGGTTAGGATATCCAATGGCTGCTTGTTAGGCAGATTTGGAACTTACCAGAAAGATGCCAAAGCTATAGATTTGGATTTAGGAGTCATCAGCATGTGACTAACAGTTAAAATCAGTGAGATGAAATTATCCATGGAATGCATGTAGAATCAAAAAGAACAGAAACAGGTTGCTAAGAAGCACCAGGAAGAAAATGGTGCAAGAAAGGAAAATGAGAAGGACTGGACTGAGATGTAGCAGATCACAATAGTGTGCACAAAATGCTTAAGTGATTTTCAGAAAAGGAGAACAGACTGAGGTTGAGGGGAATAAGGGTCTAATATGGAATAGAGGTGAAATGAAATACAGATTTGAAGTGAGTGACATACATTTGGCATAAGTGCTGAGGAGAATGAACAGAAACTTTCCTGTTGACCACACTGGAAACTGACTAAAGACAAAGAGCAAATAGAGCAGCTAGGGTTTACAATGTCTATCAACAGGAGAACAAATAAGCAAAATACAGTAATCTATACATTGGAAGACAAGAAAAAGGAAAGAACTATTAATGAACACAAAAACATTAATGAATCTTCAAAATAGAGCAAAGAAGAGCAATCTTAACTCAAGCAAAATAAGAGTTATACAACACATGACTTCATTTGTATGAAGTTCTAGAATACACAAAGTACTTATCTAGAATGGATGCTTAACAGTAGTTCCTTCCAGAGGATGGTATAGACATGAGCTGACTAGCAAGGAGCATGAGAGCATGAGGTAATGGTAACGATCCAGTTCTACACCCTTCTAAGGATTTGACTCTCTAAGCTACAGATTTTTATCGAAACTCACGTGCTATCCTTAGATTTGTGCATTTCCCTGTAACATTTTAAATAGAAAAAAAAAATTATAGACAAATGTTTGGTGAAGGACCTGATAAAATATTTGTGAGGACAAAAACTGTTGTCTGTAATTTATTTTGAAATACACTCAAAGAATAACGTAGATTAGTGGATCAATAGAGGGATGGACAGACGTCATAAAGTAAATATAATAAAACAATGATAGAAGCTGGACTGTAGTTAAAAAAAAAAAGAGTGGCTATGGTTTAATAATTAAATATGCAGCATAATTAATTTGTAAGAAATTAGTTGAACTGGTCCAGCTAGAGATCTGAACAAGCACAGTAGACAGAATAAGTTGAAATTGTTAGCAAAAGTACTATTTTATGTGACAGACAACAAAGCTTCTAAGTAAGAAAATAAATGAGATCAAGAAAGGAGCTTTTAGGAAAGGTGAGAGCAAACCCCAAAACTTTGGGGTATCCATAAAACTGAAGAACAGGTGCAGTATGAACAAGGATATGAGAGATGTAGAAGAATGAAAGGTTATTATGAAAGATCAGTTTGTCAGAACTTAAGAATTCAGAGTTAGGCAATTCCAGGCAAAATAGTGAGGACATAAAACAGATTTAATACTATCAAAACAGAGATCACCATGACATTTCTATAACTGTACATAATCAAAATAAAAAAGACCATTACACAATAGGAGTTAGACACAAAACATAAAATAGGATTCCTGCCGAGGTAATTCATAACTATTGTTATAAATACCAATAAATTTAGATTTCTAAAAGAGGAACTATAAATATTATAAGGTTTTGGGGAGACAGTGGATGAATGGTTTGATGGGTCTAGACAAGAGACTATGTCAAATAACTGGAAAACAGACAAATAAAAGAAAGCAAACTGTCAGTGAACTGACTACAAGTAACTAATACATGTTGTAAGTTTCTCCATCTATCAAATGACAGTAACAACATAGACTTTTTACCTATCTCCAAGGGCTGTTGAAGGTTGACTCACTGGAAAAGACTCTGATGCTGGGAGGGGTTGGGGGCAGGAGGAGAAGGGGACGACACAGGATGAGATGGCTGGATGGCATCACATACGAAATTTAAGTCAGGGAGAGAGATTTTCTGCCTGTCAAGTGGGCAACAGAGAACTTACAGTGAGTTTAAAAACCCCTCTCTTTGCCCAATGATGACCCGCTCACAACACTGTGCTATACAAAAAAAAGAACGTGCACTTTACTAGTTGTCTTCCCCTCAAGCCTCCCTACTTCAAATATCTCAATCATGGCTGGGGATCTCTCTAGAAAAATACAACTAAATGTTCAAAGCATAAAATAAAGCTCAGAGGAATACAGTACCTAAGATGAAAAAAGGGATGAAAGAACCTAAAGTCCTTTCTTCCTCGATTAATAGGGCACTGGTAGATTTAGGAGAGAGAGATGTAGAGGCAGGGAACATTAGTGGATGAGAAAAAGAAAAAAGAAAACACAGAGGAGGAGGAAAGAGAAGGTAAGACGATAGGCTTTACTAATTGTAAAGAACCTGGTGGTCCGGAGTCAACGATATGAAAGAAAAGGAGAGAAAGAGGCTGATATTCCTTGGTTTACCCAGAAAGCCAATAAAACCCCTGGCACAGGGTTCGCTCAGTTCACAGAGGCCTCAGGCGCCTTCTCGAGAGGGTCTTAGAGGCCCAGGCAAGAAAGTGAATTCATAAGGCCTCTGCACTCCAAAGAAATAGCCTGATAAGAGAGAGACAGACAGACAGACACGGGGACCAGAGCTCTGATGGAGCAAAGGTGTTTCAGTTAACATGGCGTTGGCATATATACTGTCTTACAACGTAGTTATTCTCAGCAAAGAAAGATTAAAATTCCAGACTTACAAAACATAGGCGATCCATATTAGAGAGAAAAGGTTGTAAACAATCACTTTTACCTTATGCTAAAAGAAGGAAGAGGGTACTTATCTCCGTATAGAAAAACTAATGAAGGAAATGCCTGGATTCCTCAGCCCCCAGGAAAGGCTTGCCTCTTCAGGAATTAATAAGAAACAGAGAATTCCTGACAGATCCAAAACAGCACACAGGAAGCCTACCGTTAAATGCTTCCTGACAACTAATTACCTTATTTTCCTGAGAGTTTCAAAGCATTTGGGGGGAGGGGGGTAGAGGAGGAACCTGTTACTTCATTAAATAAAAGACAACACTGTAAGAAGAACTGCATTTCAATTATCTTTTATTTTCAGCTCTATCCTTGCAAGCCTGCTCACTTAAGCTTTTACGTCACTTTCCTATCTTATTACCTCTATGTTATGGTTTGGTACTTCACTTTTTTTTCCTTCTTCTTATGGAGGAAAAAGAGGGTATTGATTTGCTTAAAAGTACGGATGGGAGAAAAAAAAAAGAACGGATGGAACGCATGATCTTGAGGAGTAAATGGTTCTTAATAACAGAACTACGGATTTATCTATCCCTTTGACTTGTCAGCACACCACTAAAGGCTAAAAGGCGGCTCAAGAGGGAGGCAACATCCCCCTTGTCAAGTCTTTGTTTCCTTGCTCCTGCGGTACTGGCTTTGCCAAGTAACCCAATTCCCGTACAAAAACATTACAGGTCTCTCCAAACTACTTCTATAAAATAAGATATTGTTTGACCAACCTCATAGAGCAGTCATTTATTTCTATAGCTGCTGGTCTGCTCTGCTGCTGTCTGCCTACATTCAGAAGGGAACCAAAATTCAAAATTTCATTTATTCTGGGCCAAAACCCAGACCTTTTGTCCTTTCTAGATATTTTGTAACTTCGAGTTGACTCCTCTGCCTAAATTAGTGGCATATGCTTTTGTTCTTTTAAGAAAGAAAGAAAGAAAAAAACCACCTCTTTGTCCCTTATTGAGGAAGGCACCTAATTCTGAAAAAGGCCTCTAGGAAGATGTTTAAATGTCCTGAAATGTTTAACAGCACCTTATTTCAGGGGCTACGGATGAACTTCCCCGCGGTACCCCAGGGCAAACACGCGGAGCATCCAAGGGAGCAGAGAGGGAAGCCTCGGGGAGAAATATGCAGACTTTGCAAAACTGACGGGAGGGAGGAGAGGGTAATAGTTTCAGGACTAGAAACAGGCAGCAGTCCAGATTCCGCGACGCCGCCCACGCCCCCGCACCCAGCCCTCGGAGCGTCGCCCTCCCGGCCGCGTGATCTACCCACAACCCCCGGCGGCCCGGGAGCGCCACACGGCCCCGCGGCGCCGACCGAGCCCCAGGCCTGGGCCGAGGGTGGCGCGCAGGGACCGCGGGCCACACTCCAACAGGTCTCGGCACGGGCTCGGGACCAAGAGGGTTAATCCAGTCTGCGCGCACGGTCGGCCCTGGCCCAAACTAGGGCTCCCCGCCGGCCCGCCGCCCACTCCTCCACAGCGCGGCGCCCAAGGCTTTTGTTTTGGCGGCGACGAGAATAACGATCCCTGAGGAGAAGGCGCCGCGGCTGCTGGTGGCTCTCCGGCACAAGGTTAGAGCAGGGAGCGGGCAGCCGCAGCGGCACCTCCTCAGTCCCCACTCTCGGGTCCTTTGCCCGCTGAGCCAGACGGGAAGGGGCCTGCACGACCTCGGGCTCACCTCACACCTCAGGGCCGGGCTCCCGGGGGGCTGAGGCGCCTGCCGGGGGCGGCCGCAGGTACCTCAGGTAAACGGAGGCAGCAACGACCACCACTGTGCGCCGCGGAGCGACCGCGAGCTTTCGCGATGGCCGGGGCGCATGTGCACGCAGGTACAGCGCAGGCGCGCTGCGGTCGCTCGACGGAGCTCTATTTTGAGCCCAGCTTGAGGTATGAGGTGAGCATGCTAAGGATTCTGTAGCCATTATCGAGTCTCTGAAGGTTTTTGAGCTGAAAAGTGATTAACAGACCTTTTAAAAAATACTTCCCTGAATAGAGTAGTGGTTAGCCAAAGCTGGGGAGTAGGGAACTGTGGAGATATTGATCAAAGAGTACAAACCTTCAGTTATAAAATGAGTAAGTTCTAGAGACCTTATGTACAGCATGGTAACTATGTGGTGATGGTGGTGGTAGTTAGTCACTAAGTTGTGTCCCACGCTTGCAACCCAATGGACTGTAGCCTACCAGGTTCCTCTCTCCATGGGATTTCCAGGCAAGAATACTGGAGTGGGTTACCATTTACTTCTTCCCGAGATCTTCCTGCCCAGAGATCACGGTGACTATCAGTTCAGTTCAATCGCTCAGTCGTGTCCCACTCTTTGCAACCTCATGAAACACAGCACACCAGGCCTCCCTGTCATCACCATCGCCCGGAGTTCACTCAGACTCATGTTCATCGAGTCCGTGATCCCATCCAGCCATCTCATCCTCTGTCGTCCCCTTCTCCTCCTGCCTCCAATCCCTCCCAGCAGCAGAGTCTTTTCCAAAGAGTCAGCTCTTCTCATGAGGTGGACAAAGTACTGGAGTTTCAACTTTAGCATCATTCCTTCCAAAGAAATCCCAGGGCTGATCTCCTTCAGAATGCACTGGTTGGATCTCCTTGCAGTCCAAGGGATTCTCAAGAGTCTTCTCCAACACCACAGTTCAAAAGCATCAATTCTTCAATGCTCAGCCTTCGTCACAGTCCAACTCTCACATCCATACATGACCACAGGAAAAACCATAGCCTTGACTAGATGGACCTTAGTCGGGAAAGTAATGTCTCTGCTTTTGAATATACTATTTATGTTGGTCATAACTTTTCTTCCAAGGAGTAAGCATCTTTTAATTTCATGGCTGCAGTCACCATCTGCAGTGATTTTGGAGCCCCCAAAAATAAAGTTTGACACTGTTTCCACTGTTTCCCCATCTATTTCCCATGAAGTGATGGGACCGGATGCCATGATCTTTGTTTTCTGAATGTTGAGCTTTAAGGCAACTTTTTCGCTTTCCTCTTTCACTTTCATCAAGAGGCTCTTTAGTTCTTTTTCACTTTCTGCCATAAGCGTGGTATCATCTGCATATCTGAAGTTATTGATATTTCTCCCTGCAATCTTGATTCCAGCTTGTGTTTCCTCCAGTCCAGCATTTCTCATGATGTACTCTGCATATAAGTTGAATAAACAGGGTGACAGTATACACCCTTGACGTACTCCTTTTCCTATTTGGAACCAGTCTGTTGTTCCATGTCCAGTTTGAACTGTTGCTTCCTGACCTGCATACCGATTTTTCAAGTTAATAATAATATATTATATACTTGAAATTTACCAAAAGAGTAGATCTCAAGGGTAATCACACACACAGAAGTGTGCACATGCACACACACACAGTAACTATGGGAGGTGATGGATATGGTACATAGTTTGATTGTGGTAAGCATTCCACAATGTGTACAAATACTAAAACATCACCTTAAATATATACATTTTTGTTTGTTTAAAAAAAAAAAAAAAACGGCATAACTCCAGTGGTATAATATATAACAATGACAAAGAAAAAAAATTCTCTCCCACATTATATCATTGTATCCATGGTCTTAAACCAAACTCAGTCCAGACCAGCCTCATTTTTTTAAAACCATATTTAATAGGACATCAGGAAAGTTTCCAAGGACAAAGACAGTAGATCCCTAGGAGAGTCACTAGTTTTGCAATCAGCGATAGAACGTTCTCAGAACACATATGTGGTGTTGATCCTGTGAAACATGACACTTCTAATAAATGTTGAGCAAAGAAGGGGAAACCCTATGTGACCACCTTGCTGAAGTTTCCATTGTGATGGCTACTTCAAGTCAAAATAAGAAGAAGAATTCTTAAATGGTAAATAAATAAACCTAGACTCTCAGGCAAAGTACACAGTATGAGCCACGTTCAGGTGCTGAAACTTTCATGGAAATAATTTTTTTCTCACAAACACCATGCAAGAAGGGAGAACTTTGCACATAGTAGGCAAGTCCTGGGAAAGTGGAAAGGATCTTTCTACTCAGCAGAAAAAAGCAAAGGATTTTTAAAAGTACCATTTTCTGTAAGGCATTGTTGTTTTAAGGATTAACTCATATTATATGTATAAAATATACAGCTATATATGTCAAAAATTTGTATATTAGGAATTAAATAAATGTTAGAATTGGAGCAAACTCCAGGAGATGGTGGAGGACAGAGGAGCCTGGAGTGCTACAGTCTATGGGTTACAAAGAGTCAGACATGATTTAATGACTGAACAAGTGTTATTCTCCTTAATATACTATTATCAGTGACATATATTTAAGCTGAATTTTTTTCTTACTTTTAAAAGAAAAATCAAGGATCTTTTAATTTTAGATAG
>SJYC01069025.1:0-13114 GCA_006408675.1 Madoqua kirkii
AAAAAAAAAAAAAAAACCTTGTAGTAGACTGTAATCTCCATTATAGTCAAGACTTGTCTTTATACCTGTAATACAGACCTAATAAGTCTTTAGTGAAGTTGTGCAACGGTAACAGTGTGAAGAATTGCTTCGAAGATGGGACTGGAGGTGTGTAACCACTGGAACTTTATCAGAGGACCTATCCTTGCCTTTAAACATGACACTAGAAGCACACACTGGGGGTAAGGGCCATAAGCCCTTTTTCTTCCCCTTTATCCAAAGAAAAATTAAAGGGGAACATGCAAGGACAGCCATTAAGGGAGAAAGAGGTCATGAAAAAACAACAGCAAGGTTGTATGTAGAAGGAGAGAAGGCAACTTGCTTTGTAATTGTTTTGTATGTTATATGAAAGCATCTGAGTGGTCTATACTGTGAACCAGTGTGGGCATGCAGATATGCACACTGCCCGTCTTCTAGAGTGGGCAGAGGGAAAACTGTAAAAGGATAATGACAGAACCCAGGGCACGGACTCTGAGGGAGAGGGAGATGGTGGGATGATTTGGGAGAATGGCACTGAAACATGTACACTATCATGTTCGATGCAGGATGCAGGATGCTTGGGACTGGTGCGCAGGGATGATCCAGAGAGATGATGTGGGGTGGGAGGTAGGAAGGAGGTTCATGTTTGGGAGCTCATGTACACCTGTGGTGGATTCATGTCAATGTATGCCAAAACCAATACAGTATTGTAAAGTAAAATCAAGTAAAAATAAAAATTAAAAAAAACAGGGCAGGATGCCTCCATTTGCTGCTTCAGGAAGACTATTATCACGAGGGCTCTTTTTCTCAGCCAGGCCCCATCTCCTGAGAACCAAACTTTATTCAAGTTGATTTGAAAAAAAAAAAAAAAAGCCTAATTCAAATAATTTCTAGCTCTGAAGAACAAGGAAGGAAAAAAAACAACAACAATGCAAAACCTTAGGGAGGACCTGGAAAAGCTACTTTGTCCTAATTAGAAATCGTGCTTATGATCAGTCAGGTTGTTTTCTACTCAAACTGGGAAAAGAGAGTTTCTGAGCTTACAACAGAAGTTTTTAACTTAGTATAAGCAAAATGTAATGTTAATATGCATTTTTCTAGGCAGAAGACTCATAGTTTTCATCATATCCTCAAAGAGTTTTATAGCCCTGAAAAAAAATAAAAGATTGAAAACAATTGGTTTAAGGAATTCCCTGGAGGTCCAGAGGTTAGGACTCTGTACTTTCATTGCCGAGGGCCAGGGTCAATGCCTGGTTGGGGACTGAGATTCTGCAAGCCGAGTGGCTTAGCCTAAACAGATAAATAAAAATTAAAACACACACACACACAACTTCAATCAGTTTAAATAGAAGAAACATCCAACATGAATAAATAGCATTAAAAAGGAAATGTGTGATTTTTAACTGAGCAGATCTAGACTCAGTGACCGTGCTTTATATATTTGCCTGCTCATGTGTATTTTTATAGCAGCCAGTTAATAATACTGTAATGAAATCATTTCTTACACCTTTCCAACTTAGCTGTTAGGAGCTAAGAATGTGAGGGCTCATCTGAACCTCCTTAATTCCCCTTATTCCAGCAGAGTGGTATCAGCAGGCAACTGCAGGAAGATATTATCTATGGTTTAAAACCCTGAGGTTTTAAAACACTGGCTTTCTCTTCACCTCTAATTTAAACCTGAAAGGGAATATTACATGTCAAGTGAGAGTCACAAAATTTCAGATCTAGCATTTGGGGGAATCTTCTGTAAGTCAAAAACTAATGGTTTTTTTTTTTTTAATTTTAAAAATATTTATTTTTATTTATTTGGCTGTGCCAGGTCTTAGTTGTGGCATGTGGATCAGAAAATTGTCCAGGTGATATCCCTGGTGGTCCAGGGAACCTGGGTTCTATCCCTGGTCAGGGAACTACATTCTACATGCCCTAATGAAGACCTGGCCCAGCCAGATAAATACATAAAAATAAATATGTTTTTAAATTTTCTTATATTGTTGCTATAATTTTTGGAGCTTTGGGTCAGGCAGGCAAATCCTGTGCAGTCCCCAACTCAGCACCACTGCTTTGGATATGAAACATACCTTCAGAGAGGAAGAAGGCACAAACAAACAGAAACACTGAGGATATATACTGAAAATGCCATCAATCTGCTTTAAATATTTTTTACCTTAAAATGTTTTGTTGTGCCCCCTTCAAGGACAGGCTTTGAAGAACTCTGTAAATAACAAGAAGTTCTAAGAAAGTCTGTGTTGATGCTATTTATTTTACTTTTTTTGAGGAAGAAGGCACAAACAAACAGAAACACTGAGGATATATACTGAAAATGCCATCAATCTGCTTTAAATATTTTTTACCTTAAAATGTTTTGTTGTGCCCCCTTCAAGGACAGGCTTTGAAGAACTCTGTAAATAACAAGAAGTTCTAAGAAAGTCTGTGTTGATGCTATTTATTTTACTTTTTTTAACTGTTTATTTTGTATTGGAGTATAAGCAAGTAACAGTGTTGTGGTAGTTTCACATGAACAATGAAGGGTCTCACCCATACATATACATGTATCCATTCTCCCCCAGCCAGGCTGCCATTGAGCAGAGTTCCCTGTGCTATATCGTGGGTCCCTGTTGGTTATCCATTTTAAATACAGCAGTGTGTGCCTGTCTAAGTCAATCCTAAAGGAAATCAGTCCTGAACATTCATTGGAAGGACTGATGCTGAAGCTGAAGCTCCAATTCTTTGGCCACTTGATGCGAGGAGCCCACGCATTAAAAAAGACCGTGATGCTGGGAAAGACTGAAGGCAGAAGGAGAAGGGGATGCCAGAGGACGAGATGGTTGGATGGCATAACTGACTCAATGGACATGAGTTTGAGTAACCTCTGGGAGATGGTAAAGGACAGGGAAGCCTGGCGTGCTGTAGTCCATGGGGTTAGTCGGACACCACTGAGTGACTACTTGCAAAAAGTTTCAAAGCTAGTAAGTTTTAGAGCCAGGATCCAAACTGTGTAATGTAAAAACTTTTGGTTGTAAACTACAGAAATAGATTCTAGCTAATGTATGTGTGCTGTGTGCTTAGTCACTCAGTTGTGTCCAGCTCTTGTAGCCCGCCAGGCTCCTCTGTCCATGGGGATTCTCCAGCCAAGAATACCGGAGTGGGTTGCCATGCCCTCCTCCAGGGAATCTTCCCAACCCAGGGATCGAATCTAGGTCTCCCGCATTACACGCAGATTCCTTACCATCTGAGCCCCCAGGGGTGCCCCTACAAGAAGGGTCTTCTAGCTAATGGAGGTGAAATTTATTGAAGGCTATCAGGTGGCTCACAAAATGGAAAGGACATGCGTGCATGCTAAGTTGCTTCAGTCGTGCCTGATTCTTTGTGACCCTGTGGACCACAGCCCACCAGGGTCCTCTGTCCAAGGCATTCTCCAGGCAAGAATACTGGAGTCGGCTGCCATGGCCTCCTCCAGGGGATCTTCCTGACCCAGGGATCAAACCTGCATCTCTTATATCTCCAGCATTGGCAGACAGATTCTTTTCACTAGCACCGCCTAGGAAGCCCCTCCAACAAGAGTCTAAGAACAGCTTAACAGTCTCCTCAGAGCATCTATGGTCCTTTGAACGATCACCTTGGCTATAAAGCAAGGATAAGCCAGCATCAGTTACCTGGCCTAGCTTAGTCTCATGACTGGGCAAGGGGAGGCCACCTTGATTAACCAAGCCAGCAGACCCTACACACTGAGGGAAAAATAATCCCTCATGGAAATGAGAGTGCTTTAATCCAATGAGGGCAGACCTAGGGACTTCCCTGGCTGTCCAATGGTTAGAATTGGATCATAAAGAAGGTTGAGCATTGAAGAATCGATGCTTTTTAATTGTGGTACTGGAGAAGACCTTTGAGACTCCCTGGGACAGCAAGGAGATCAAATGAGTCAATCCTAAAGGAAATCAACCCTGAATATTCATTGGAAGGACTGATGCTGCAGCTGAAGCTCCAAAACTTTGGCCACCTGATGCGAAGAGTCGACTGCTTGGAAAAGACCCTGATGCTGGAAAAGATTGAAGGCAGGAGGAGAAGGGAGGCAAGAGAGGATGAGATGGTTGGATGGCATCACCAACTCAATGGACATGAGTCTGAGCAAACTCTGGGAGACAGTGAAGGACAGGAAAGCCTGGTGTACTTCAGTCCATGGAGTTGCAAAGAGCTGGGCACACCTTAGTGACTGAACAACAGCAGTCATGGTTAGGACTCCAAATTTCCAATACAAGGGATGTGAGTTCCATCTCCGGTGGGAGAACTGAGATCCCACATGCCACGAGGCCACAAAAATGAAGACAGACATATACACTACTGTGTGTACTGTATATTTTCCCCAGTGTATTTTTCCCAATAAACCCAAATCTGTCCATATGTAAATTCTTGGCCTTATCCATTATACTCTTCCACTTCTTCAATATGGTAGCAAGCTAGAGCCCTTGTTAGCTAGATGTCAGAAAGTTAACAGAGGAAGAAGGAGGTCACAAGGGGCAAAATGAGGTAGTTCAGATTGCACGGTGATTTTATAAATACTTCTTTCTGACAAATATGGTATCTTTTTAGCTAAGAGTGATTCTGATTTTTTCCCCTTGGTCCAATGAAAATCAAACAGAGTTAAACAGATGTGGGTCTGATTCCCTGTTTCACCACCTACTGTCTGTATAACTCTGGGCAAAGCATGTAACTTCAGTGAGCCTCATTTCCTTCATCTGTAAAATAAGCTAAAACCCACCACTTTACCATATTGTTATGGGTTTTAATTGAGCAAACCTGTTAAGTGCCTGACATATCAAAGACTCCCAATAAATGTTCCTCTCCCCCTAGTCCCTGTCCCAGTGTACTAAAAAAGATTATATGGTATGAGTATTTTTAGTATTCTGAAGACTGTATGATTCATTTCTTCTGCAGCTGTAGTTTTTCTTACAGAAGAATATCCAGTTATTTCATGATGGCATTTGCACCTCCAAAAAACACAAGTGGTCCCAAAATGCAGACAAAGATGAGTACCTAGACACTCCTAAACCATCAGCTTTTGAATGAGCGGGTGAGTAATAAGAACTATTTTATTAGTTGAAATCGTGCTTTAAAGGAAAAAAAAATTAAAATTTTGGTAATCAAAACATGAACAGGAATTCCTTAGGATTGTATAGTGAATAAAAAAACAAAATGAAGGATTTCTTCAAAAATTTTAATTGAAAAAACTGAAATAAATTTAGAACAAAAATAAAGAAAACTTTAATTGAGCCCAGTTACATGGCCACAGTTGGCAAGACATAGAGCTCCTGCTTAGAAGGAAAGATCTTAGGGGCTTCCCTGGTGGTCCAGTGGCAGAGACTCTTTGCTCCCACGGCTGGGGCCCAGGTTCTATCACTGGCCAGGAAATTCAGTCCCACATGTTGCACCTAAAGACCTTGTGTGCTGCCACTAAGACCCAGTGCAGCCAAATAAATTAATAAATATTTTTAAAAGATTTAGGAGGTGAGAAAGCAGAGTGTCTGCCAGCTCCCCTTCACCTCCGTCTTAGGGGCTTCCCTGGTGGTCCAGTGGCAGAGACTCTTTGCTCCCACGGCTGGGGCCCAGGTTCTATCACTGGCCAGGAAATTCAGTCCCACATGTTGCACCTAAAGACCTTGTGTGCTGCCACTAAGACCCAGTGCAGCCAAATAAATTAATAAATATTTTTAAAAGATTTAGGAGGTGAGAAAGCAGAGTGTCTGCCAGCTCCCCTTCACCTCCGTATCCACCTGGTCTTCAGGCTCTGTGAGTCTTCCTCTGAGGCCTCTTCATCCAGATCCATCTTCTCCTTTGACTGGTGCACATCCAGCTCCACGTTCTCAGTTCACACACTCACCCCCCCCTCGCCTGGCACATTGCAGTAATCCCTCAGCTGGTTTCACTGTCTCTAATCCATCCTCTATTCTGGTCCCAGAATGATCTTTCTAAAATACCAAACTAATCCTATGAAGCAAAAGCGATAACACACTGCTCCAAAGGATAAATCCCACCCTACCCACTGTGCATAGCACTGAGGACCTTTCATGTGTCTTAGTTACTGAGTCATGTCTGACTCTTGGAGATCCCATGGGCTATAGCCGGCCAGGCTCTCTGTCTGTGGGATTCTCCAGGCAAGATTACTGGAGTAGGTTGCCATGACGTCCTCCAAGGGATCTTCATGACTCACGGATCAAACCCAGTGTCCTTTATATCAGGCAGGTCAGTTTTCTTTTTTTATTTGGTTGCAATTTTTGCTGAAGCATGTGAACCCTTAGTTGCAGCATGTGGAATCTAGTTCCCTGACCAGAAATCAAACCCAGGCCCCCTGCACTGGGGGCATGGAGTCTTAGCCCCTGGACCACCAGGGAAGTCCCAGCAGGTGAGACCTTTAACACTGGCTCCACCTGGGAAGCGTGAATAGCTTTTGCCAAATTTTATGAGAATTCCTAGGGAATTCCCTGGTGGCCTAGTGGCTCAAAGTCTGTGCTCCCAATGCAGGAGGCCTGGGTTCCATCTGTGTACAGGAAATGAGATCCCACCTGCTGCAAGAGTTTGCATGTTGCAGCTAAAGAACCCACATGACACAACTAAGACCCAGTGCAGTCAAACAAATAAAAATGTTTTAAAATTTCATGTTAATTTCTAGGTGAGCAATGATAACAGAAATAACAATTTCTATTAAAAATTATATTTATTTTGTTGTTCAGAACTCCCCATTTTATCACCCCCCTCATTTTTATTTTGGTTTCGTTAGGTGCTAGTTTGGAGTAAAAGTATTTTCAAGAATTTTAGCCTGCCATATGTAAAATAGATAGGCAATGGGAATTTGCTGCATGGCTCAGGAAACTCACACAGAGGCACTGTATCAACGCAGAGGGATGGGGTGGGGAGGGAGGTTCAAAACAAGAGAGGATATATGCATACCTAGTATATTGTCACCCTGCTTATTTAACTTATATGCACAGTACATCATGAGAAACGCTGGACTGGAAGAAACACAAGCTGGAATCAAGATTACCAGGAGAAATATCAATAACCTCAGATATGCAGATGACACCATGCAGAAAGTGAAGAGGAATTAAAAAGTCTCTTCATGAAAGTGAAAGAGGAGAGTGAAAAAGTTGGCTTAACGCTCAACATTCAGAAAACAAAGATCATGGCATCTGGTTCCATCACTTCATGGGAAATAGATGGGGAAACAGTGAAAATAGTGTCAGACTTTATTTTGGGGGGCTCCAAAATCACTGCAGATGGTGACTGCAGCCATGAAATTAAAAGACGCTTACTCCTTGGAAGAAAAGTTATGACCAACCTAGACAGCATATTGAAAAGCAGAGACATTACTTTGACAACAAAGGTGCGTCTAGTCAAGGCTATGATTTTTCCAGTCATCCTGTATGGATGTGAGAGTTGGATTGTGAAGAAAGCTGAGCACCGAAGAATTGATGCTTTTGAACTGTGGTGTTGGAGAAGACTCTTGGAGAGTCCCTTGGACTGCAAGGAGATCCAGCCTTTTATTTTGGGGGGCTCCAAAATCACTGCAGATGGTGACTGCAGCCATGAAATTAAAAGACGCTTACTCCTTGGAAGAAAAGTTATGACCAACCTAGACAGCATATTGAAAAGCAGAGACATTACTTTGACAACAAAGGTGCGTCTAGTCAAGGCTATGATTTTTCCAGTCATCCTGTATGGATGTGAGAGTTGGATTGTGAAGAAAGCTGAGCACCGAAGAATTGATGCTTTTGAACTGTGGTGTTGGAGAAGACTCTTGGAGAGTCCCTTGGACTGCAAGGAGATCCAGCCATTCCATTCTAAAGGAGATTAGCCCTGGAGTTTCTTTGGAAGGAATGATGCTAAAGCTGAAACTCCAGTACTTTGGCCACCTCATGCAAAAAGTTGACTCACTGAAAAAGACTCTGAGGCTGAGAGGGATTGGGGGCAGGAGGAGAAGGGGACGACAGAGGATGAGATGGCTGGATGGCATCACCGACTCGATGGACATGACTTTGGGTGAACTCCCGGAGTCGGTGACGGACAGGGAGGCCTGGCGTGCTCCAATTCATGGGGTTGCAAAGAGTCTGACATGACTGAGCGACTGAACTGAACTGAACTGAGGACTAAAAATGTTGATCTAATACTAATAAGTCATCTTGGTATGTGTGGTTGTAACAAAGGATTCACAGGAGACTTAAATTCACAGTTGTTGATATAAAAGATTAATTCTACTTAGTTATGCTGGGAGGGACTGGGGGCAGGAGGAGAAGGGGACGACAGAGGACGACATGGCTGGACGGCATCACGGACTTGATGGACGTGAGTCTGAGTGATCTCCGAGAGATGGTGATGGACAGGGAGGCCTGGCGTAGTGCGACTCATGGGGTCACAAATAGTCGGACACAACTGTGTGACTGAACTGAACTGAGGACTAAAAATATTGACCTAATACTAATAAATCATGTTGGTTTATGTGGTTGTCACAGTATTCACAGGAGACTTAAATTCACAGGTGTTGACGTAAAGGATTAATTCTACTTAGCTTCTTCATGAATCTATACCATGAGTATTTCACTGAGGGAATGACAAGAATGATAGGCATCATACTATGCTTCAACTCATGGATTTCTAAGCATTGCTCACAATACAGATCTGATTTTCACCATTAGGATTCTTTCAGTGTCCTTGAACAGCATTTGTTTTTCTGTTCTGTTCAGTTCAGTTCAGTCACTCGGTCGTGTCTGACTCTGCGACCCCAGTGAACCACAGCATGCCAGGCCTCCCTATCCGTCACCAACTCCCAGAATCTACCCAAACTCGTGTTCATTGAGTTGGTGATGTCATCTAACCATCTCATCCTCTGTCACCCCCTTCTCCTTCTGCCTTCAATCTTTCCCAACATCAGGACCTTTTCAAATGAGTCAGCCCTTCGCATCAGGTGGCCAAAATATTGAAGTTTTCAGCTTCAACATCAGTCCTTCCGATGAACACTCAGAACTGATTTCCTTTAGTATGGACTGACTGGTTGGATTTCCTGGCAGTCCGAGGGACTCTCAAGAGTCTTTTCCAACACCACAGTTCAAAAGCATCCATTCTTCTGTGCTCAGCTTTCTTTATAGTGCACGTATGTATTCTGTATACAGAAGAAAAACTTTGATGAGTATAAAACTTGTTCACATAAAACGAGTGTATGAACTGGTATCTTCCCGACCCAGGGATCAAACCCACATCACTTCCATCTCCTATCCTGGTTGGCAGATTATTTACCGACGGTGCCACCTAGGAATGGATATACATTTCAAGAACCACTGTCATCAGCTTCTCCCGTTCATGACCAAAGTAGGAGAAAGAACACTGGAAGAAGTACTTGTAAGTGTATTATTTAGTCAAGGAACTGTTATGCTGGGTCCTCCAGTTATTACTGGGGCAAGTCAGTTCCTCCAGTGATGATCCATATACCTGGAAAATTCTTACAAATTGATGGGATGTGATGTTTACATGATAAATGTGTCCATCTCATGCTACTGCTTCAGGTATGCGTACTTCAGCCTGAAGGACTGCACTTAAAGGGATGCCTACTATTCCAGTTCAAGCAACAGATACTGAAGTGCAAATCATTGTCCTTTGTTGAAAACGATCAGCAGTTTCTCAACATACGTAACATGCCAGGGCAAGCCTTGGCATGCAACTCGAAAAATAGGTTAGGCCCTCTTTTTGCCAAGCCCTGCGATAAAATACAAATCAAACAAAGAAAAATAGCAACGATGTTGTCAGGACTTCCTCACCTTTTCTTTCTGGATGGCAGGAGGCAGACACTGAGGCCAGAGGACTGCAGTATTTAACTGTGAGCTAACATTGGGGTGAGGGCGAGGGGGTGGAAGCTCATCACTCTGGTGAGCATGTGGCTCAATTAAAGCGTTTGACTTTCATTCACTTCATATACATAGAGTTCTATCATCCTTCATTAAGGAATTTAGTAAGTTCTACTTTCTTACAGCTTCACAATCTGTTGGTTTCTATGAATGTCACTTCCTAGTCCAGCACTTATACAATGAGTGTTACAGGTAGTAATAGTGCATAAATGATGATGAGCAATGACAGGAAGTTTATTTCTTCTCTGTTTGACTTCTCTACTACTTTTATATAACCAAGCAGCGAAATATACTTACGGATATGAATATGTTAGTGGCATGTATTAATACATATTGACTAGTGCTATGATAACTCATAGTGCTGGCACAATAATTATCACGGTATTATGTCTTTTTCAGGAGAAGGAAATGGCAACCCACTCCAGTATTCTTGCCTGGAGAATCCCATGGACAGAGGAGTTTGGTGGGCTGCAGTCCACGGGTTGCAAAGAGTCGGACACGACTGAGCGACTTCACTTTCACTCATATATTTTTCATATATTCCTTTTGAGATTCTGTTCCATTATGTTATTGTAAGATATTCAGTACACTTTCCTAAACTATACAGTACGTCCTTGTGGTTTCTTTCATATATAATATTATGTATTTGTTAATAATTCAAAGAAAAACTGGTACACAAATATCTGTAGCGACCATATTCACAATAACCCAAAGGAACCCATTCAAGTGTTCACCGGTGGGGGAATGAATATGCAACACAGGGTATATTCAAAAGCTTGAACAGTATTCTACCGTACAAAAAGATAAACTGAAATGGTTCTGCCACTGCGCAAGACTTTACAGTATTTGCACCAAACTAACACATGGAATAAATTGATATCAAAAGGTTTGGGAAAGGGGGCTGAAAAAATGCATAGTTTTGCAGTCACAGTCACAACAGCATGATTCAAACTGGCCAACACACAGAAGCAATCTAAGTGTCCATGGACAGATAGTTCCATAAACAAACTGTGGTATACACACAATAGAATCTGACTCAGCCCTTCAAAGTCCATAATTCTAACAATGCTACCATGTGGACGAATTTTATGGTCATTATATTAAGTGAAATAAACCAGACCAAAAAAGGACAAACATTCTGTGATTCCACTAGTATGAGATATCCAAACAAGTCAAATCCAAAGCCAGAAGAAGCATAAGTGATTCCCCGGGATCAAAGATGGTTCATGTTTCATGGAACCCACCCAGGTTCCCTTGGGGAAACTGACTTCCCGTGACATCTCCAAAACCAATTATACAAATAATTGGAAGCTATATCCAGTCAAATGAATGTAGACATAATTTTACAATCTATACCAACCTCACTCAAACTTTTCAACAGACAAAAGTCAAAACTGTATCTCTGGTACCTCAGCTTTGCTTACAACTGTATCTACAGTACCTTACGTTTGCTTATGAAATTTAACCAAACGAAACCAAACACTGAAGTCTATCCAAAAAGGACATAAAATTTATAACATGAACTTTAAAAAATTATAAATTTAAACTGTGAAAAACCTTGTTCACAAAACTTAAACACAAGCCACAGAAAAATATATTTACAAAATACACATTTGATAAAGGATTGTACTCCAACTATATTAAAAAATCTGGAGCAAACAACGTCATTAATAAATGTATAAATCTGAACACCTGGCCAAAGAAAAGATACAGATAGTAAATCAGTGTATCAAAAATGCTCAAAATCATATATCATTAGGAAATTACAAACTAAAACAACAGTAAAGTAGCACTGCACACATATTATATCCAGTAAACTCAAACAAAGGGCAGGGGTGGGGCTTCTCTGGTGGCTCAGTGGTAAAGAATCTGCCTGATGATGCAAGTTCGATCCTTTACCCAGGAAGATCCCACATGCCAGAAAAACTTAGCTGGATTTTTCCACAGCTAAACAAGGCTCACCTATGACTTGAACACTACACGTCTAGCACTTACCTAAACAGCTTTGAAAAATTGTCCAGGGGAGATGGAAAAAGATGGCGGAGGAATAGGACAGGGAGACCACTTTCTCCCTCACTACTTCATCAAAAGAACGTTTCAACGCTGAGTAAATTCCACAAAACAACTTCTGAATGCTGGCAGAGGACATCAGGTATCCAGCAAAGCAGATCATTGGCTTCAAAAACAGGTAGGAACAAATATAAAAGACGAAAAAAGAGACAAAGGAGACAGGGAGGGAGCCCCGTCCTGGGAAGGGAATCCCGTACTGGGAAGAGACTCTTAAAAAGAGAAGTTTCCAAGCTCCAGGAAACATTCTCATAGCTGAGTCTGTGGCGAGCCTTGGAAGCACAGAGGGCAACATAACAGGACGGAAAAATAAATAATTAAAACCAACAGATTACAAGCCCAACAGTAAATCCCCCAGCGGATAAGCAGCGCAAACGCCTGCATCTGCCACTAGCAAGAGGGGTTTGGGCAGGGAGGAGCGGGAGACGCCAGCGGCAGTCCTTTCTAAGAATCGGACCACGGGAGATGCAGGCTCCAGGGCTTTTCTCGAGAACCGGGTGGTAACGTGGCCAGAATCGGGTCCGCGAGTGGCCAGAACGAACTAACTTGGACTAACAAACCAGACTGTGGGATAGCTACCACGCAGAACGCTCGAACATAAGACACCGACAGGCCCACGCAAAGAACAAAGGACGGATCGGAAATAGCCAGCTGCAGACCATCCCCCCTGGTGACAGGCAGACAGAGCCTTAAGTGCTGGAAGGGGCAGTGGCAGCTCAAGAGAGACATTACCTACCAAATTGCAAGCAAGTTTCTTTGCTAAGACTTCTGGGGGGCTCTGGACAGTCATCATCTGCCTGAGAAGGAGCCCAGTGGTACTCCCAGAAAACTGAGCAGCCCAGAAAGGCCAGAAATCACAGCAATTGCGCTCACCAAACTCCCTAGCTGCCTCAGAGGGCTTCCTGAGCGCCGAACCTGAGTGGCTTAGACCGAGGAGGTGCATGAAGCCTAGGGCAGGCCCCCATAGCAGGGACAAGCCCAGCGTAGAGTCCATCACTGCTCTCCCTGTGTCAAGACGGAAATCAGACATGGAAGAGAAAACCAAACAGAGGAAGTCAAACAGAGGGAACTGCCTTGGTAGTGACCCCACACAGCCCACAACGACAGAGAAAGGGCCAGATATACCTTTACTACTTTTATGA
>SJYC01069026.1:0-11914 GCA_006408675.1 Madoqua kirkii
GCAATATCTTCTTCCTGGATCGATCTCTTTATCATTATGTAGTGTCCCTCCTTGGCTCTTGTAATAGTCTTTATTTAAAAGTCTATTTTATCTGATATGAGAATTACTACTCCAGCTTTCTTTTGATTTCCATTTGCATAGAATACCTTTTTCCAAGCCCTCAGTTTTAGTCTGTGTGTGTCTCTAGGTCTGAGGTGGATGTATTATCGACAACATTTATATGGGGCTTGTTTTTGTTTCCATTCAACCAGTCTGTGTTTCAGTTGGACCATTTAATCCATTTATAGATAAGGTAATTATTGATATGCATGATACTATTATTATTTATTTTATTATTCTGTTTTTTTCCCATGTCTATTCACTCCCTTCTATTTCCTGCTTAAAGAGCATCCTTTAATATTTGTTGTAAGGCTACTTTGGTAGTGCTGAATTTTTAAACTTTTGCTTATTTGTAAAGGTACTGAGTTCTTTGCTTCTGAATGAGGTCATAGCTGGTTGGAGTAATCTTGCTGGTAAGTTTCTCCCTTTCATAACTTTAATTATATCATGCCACACCCTTCTGGCCTGCAGCGTTTCTTCAGAAAGACCAGCTGTTAAACTCTTCACTCCCTTCTATTTCCTGCTTAAAGAGCATCCTTTAATATTTGTTGTAAGGCTACTTTGGTAGTGCTGAATTTTTAAACTTTTGCTTATTTGTAAAGGTACTGAGTTCTTTGCTTCTGAATGAGGTCATAGCTGGTTGGAGTAATCTTGCTGGTAAGTTTCTCCCTTTCATAACTTTAATTATATCATGCCACACCCTTCTGGCCTGCAGCGTTTCTTCAGAAAGACCAGCTGTTAAACTCATGGGGATTCCCTTGTTATTTGTTGCTTTTCCCTTTCTGCTTTTAATATTTTCTCTTTTTACTAAGTTTTTCTTAGTTTGATTAGTATATGTCTTGGCATGTTTCTCCTTTGGTTTACCCTGTCTTGGACTCTCTGTGCTTCCTGGACCTGGGTGTGTTCCTTCCACTATAGGGAAATTTTCAGCCATTGTTTCTTCAGGTGAGAGTTTATCTTTTCCTTCTCCTTGAATTCCTATAATGTGAATGTTAGTATGCTTGATATTATCTACCAAATGCCTTAAACTATCCTCAATTTTTTGGCTTATTTTTTTCTTTGGTGCTCAGATCGAGTGATTTCCAGTACTCTGTATTTCTTTTTCTTCTTTTAAATATAAATGTATTTATTTTCATTGGAGGCTAATTACTTGACAGTACTGTAGTGGTTCTGCTGCACATTGACATGAATCCGCCACGGGTGCACATGTGCTCCCCATCCTGAGTTCCCCTTCTCCTTCCCCTCTTCTCCCTCTGGTTCAACCCTGGTGCACCAGCACTGCTCTGTGAGTCAGCTTACTGATCTGTCCTCTGAATCATCTGTTGACTCATCTGCTGTATTTTTCATGTCAGCTATTGTATTCTTCCATTATAATCACTTCTTTTTTATACTTATTGCCTCTTTGTGGAGTTCTCACTCCGTTCTGTCATGCTTCCCCTGATAGAAGTAAATATCCTTTACTTGTTTATTTAATGGGTCCATTGGAGCTTGCTGTGTCATTGGCTTTCTCTAGTTGCATAGAGTGGGGGCTGCACTCAGTGTTGGTGCGTGGGCTTCCCATCGTTCTGGCTTCTCTTGTTGTGAAGCACAGGCTCTAGGGTGCATGAGTTCAACAGCTGTGACATGCAGCTTTACTTACCCCGCAGCCTGGGATCTTAGTTCCCAGACCACGGGTTGAACCCTTGTTGCCTACATTGTCAGGAAAATCTTAACACATGAACCAGCAGGGAAGACGCAGTAAATATCTTCATGACCCTTACTTTGCAGTCATTTGATGTGATTATTTATCTCCATCTTGTTTAATTCTTTTTCTGAGTTTATGTCTTAGCTGTTCATTTAGCATAGATTCTTTGTCTCTTTATTTTGCCTTTTTGTTTCTATGCATTAATATTAGGTAGATGAACTATGTCTCCATGTTGAATAAGTGGATTTTTGTAGAGTGTCTCCTATGCGGCCTAAAGGAACAGTTCCCTCAGGTCACCAGAGACAGGAAATCCATGGTGTCTCCTGTGTAGGCTGAGTGTAGTGTCCTGTTAGACATACCTGTGCTGCTTTGGGCATGCTGGTGGGTCTGGCTGGCCCCCAGTGCAGCTGAATGTGAGCCCCACCTCAACAGTTGCAGATATACCTCTGGCTGGAGCTGACCTGGAGTGGGAATCACCTTGAGGGGATGCAAGTCACAGCTGAGTTCACCCACTGTGAGTGGTAGGAAAGGAGGCTATTGTGGGGGAATCCAGGCCCTTGGGGGTGAAGCCATTCTGGAGGAGTGTTATGGGCATGACTGGGCTGGATATGTCTGTTCCACAGAAAACACAGAGACATAGCAGGGCAAGCAGTGCTAGCAAGGTAAGTGGGGAATGTCAGAAAAGTCTCCTGCTAGCACTGGGACAGCTGGCTATCAGTGATTTCATCCCTGGAGAAAGTTTCAAGAAATCCTTGCCCCTTTGGCATGTGTCCTAAAATTAGTACATAATTCTCTTTCCTATGTGACCTGTGTCTACATTGACCATCATTACTGAGAACATTCAGCGTCAGTAAGTTTGGCACTAACCTGTTAAGCATGGGGTCTTGGCTTACCACAGCCCCCAGCTCTCTTCCAGACATAGCTCTACTGGTTTCAAATCAAGATATGGGGGCTCATCTTCCTCATTCAGGTCACCAGGGCTCAGGTGCTCAGCATGTCCTCCCAGGGAAGATACCTAAGTTGGTAATGTCCCCTCCTAATTCTGGGTCACCCATCAGGAGTATGGGTCCTGACTAGACTCTATCTTTCCCTTGCAGTGCATCTCCATATTGTTTTTTCTTTACATCCTTAGTTGTGGAAGAGCTAGTCTGCTAATTTTCAGGTTGGCATCTGGGTTTTCCATGTGAGGAAGCTCTCAGAATAGAATAGAGTAAGTGTCTCAAAAAGAGCCATTTCAATTTCTTTGGAAGCTCTCTCCTTGTGTAAGTCAGTGGTTCTCAAAGTGTCATCACTGGACCAGCATGTTAGCATCACCTGGAAAGTGTTTAAAACTGGAGCTTCTCAAGGTCCACCCTGATCTACTGTATGAGACACTTGGAATCATTCCTCCAAGCTTTACACATGCTCAACACTAAATCAACCTGAAATACATCTTCCCCAAGGTTCTGCAACCACCGTACCCCTTAGCTTTAACCAGGTAGTACTGTTTTGCAATTCTGAGGAATTTTAGGAATTTGGGGAACATGTTTCGCCACTCTCATTTGGAAGATACTAAAGAATATCTAATAAGTTGGGCATGATACTTTTCTCTCGTCACCCATTGTGAGAGTTCTTAGTACATAAAGTAAAACTAAAGGACAATTTGATTGGTAAAGAAAATCCTACAGCAGGTTGGAAAGGTGCAGATGCCTCATTAAGATCAAGGTCTTGTACAAGGTTCATGGGAGTATAGGATGTATGGATATTTTGTAAACTTCATGGAAAAGAAACAAGGGTGGAGCAGAGTAGCCACTGGGCTTCAGTGACCCCCTACTGCTTAGCTGTGTACCTTCCTGCAGGTGTGATCACCAGTGGACCCTGAGAAGAGCACTTCACACCTTGAACTGTGAGGCTCCCTGGCAGGCTGGCCTGTGACCCCCTGGGCACCCTCACCTTCTGCTGCTTCCTGAACTGGCCACGTTTTCTCCCTCTGCCTTCATCTCCTCTGCCTTCATCTCCTCCTCTTTTGTAGGGTTGCCAGTACCTTGTGGTCTGTGCTGGGCCAAGGAAGACTCACCTTTGCACTTCTGAACTCTACTGGCTACCTGATGGCACGTCATCCTCCCGTGATCGTAACTCTGGCCCTGATGGGAGAGTGCTGTGTTCACTCACCACTGATGTACTCTCTTTCAGCTAAAGAAGGAATCCGTTCTAATCATGCCTTTTAGGTGGCTGGATTTACCAAACAGAAATACAGGAATCCCAGTTAAATTTGAATTTTAGGGAAACAATGAAAACTTTTCTTTTTTTCTTTTTAGTAGAAGTTCATCTCCTGCAATACTTGGGATGTACTTATACTAAAAACTTACTCACAGAAAACCAAATGTAACTAGACGTCTTGTGTTTTACCTGACAGGCTTACTCCCAAGGTAAAGGGGTTCCCATTTTAGCTTCCCATCCTAGGAGTGGCACTTTGTCTTAGAAAGGAATGTATTTAGTCATCAGAATAAGGTCAGACTTATCTGCACGCCAGCCATGACTTGTGACATATTGATCACATGTTGAAATGATATTTTTTGCTTACTGGGTTAAAATATAATTTGAAAATTAATTTCATCTGCTTCTTTATGTTTTTAAATGTGGTTACTAGAAAATTTAAGGTATTATTTGGAGCTTGAGTTTGTAGTCCACAGTATACTTCACTGGACAGCTTTGGCCTAGAGCAAATGCCATATTGGGGGACCTAACGACCATCAGGCTGGGAGTGGGGCAGCCCTCTCCCCAGAAAGAGACTCTCCCCTTTGGAGTCATTTGTGGCTGAACTGGTCAGGGGCATACAGATTCCTTGAGTGTAGTTTGTCTTTACAAAGATTTTATTGTTTGAATTTTTCAGTTCTGAACAACAGACTGGGCCCAAATAGGAAAAGGAGTATGTCAGGGCTGTATATTGTCACCCTGCTTATTTAAATTATATTCAGAGTACATCATGAGAAATGCTGGACTGGAACTGGACTGGAAGAAACACAAGCTGGAATTAAGATTGCCGGGAGAAATAGCAATAACCTCAGATATGCAGATGACACCACCCTTATGGCAGAAAGTGAAGAAGAACTAAAAAGCCTCTTGATGAAAGTAAAACAGGAGAGTGAAAAAGTTGCCTTAAAGCTCAACATTCAGAAAACGAAGATCATGGCATCTGGTCCTATCACTCCATGGGAAATAGATAGGGAAACAGTGGAAACAGTGTCAGACTTTATTTTTGGGGGCTCCAAAATCACTGTAGATGGTGACTGCAGCCATGAAATTAAAAGACGCTTGCTCCTTGGAAGAAAAGTTATGACCAACCTAGATAACATATTCAAAAGCAGAGACATTACTTTGCTGACTAAGGTCCGTCTTGTCAAGGCTGTGGTTTCTCCTGTGGTCATGTATGGATGTGAGAGTTAGACAGTGAAGAAGGCTGAGCGCCGAAGAATTGATGCTTTTGAACTGTGGTGTTGGAGAAGACTCTTGAGAGTCCCTTGGACTGCAAAGAGATCTAACCAGTCCATTCTGAAGGAGATCAACCCTGGGATTTCTTTGGAAGGAATGATGCTAAAGCTCAAACTCCAGTACTTTGGCCACCTGATGCAAAGAGTTGACTCATTGGGAAAAACTTTGATGCTGGAGCGATTGGGGGCAGGAAAAGAAGGGGATGACAGAGGATGAGATGGCTGGATGGCATCACAGATTGGATGGACGTGAGTCTGAGTGAACTCCGCGAGTTGGTGATGGATAGGGAGGCCTGGCGTGCTGCAATTCATGGGGTCACAAAGAGTCGGACACGACTGAACAACTGAACTGAACTAAACAAATTTTGGTGGTTTTTGATTGATGAGAGACCAAAGAGGCCTGGAGTGCATTTCCTGTTAAGTATATTTGTAGCAGGGTGCTTCTCAGGTGACTCTGATGGTATAGAATCCATCTGCCAATTTAGGACACACAGAAGACTAGGGATAAAAGTTTGATCCCTAGGTCAGGAAGATTGCCTGGAGGAGGGCAAGACAACCCACTCCAGTTTTGTTGTGTGTAGAATCCCATGGACAAAGAATCCTGGTGGGCTACAGTCCATGGGGGCACACTGAGTCAGACATGATTGAAGTGACTGAGCACACACGTGTATTTGCAGTTGAATTATGACAGCAGATTGAGACACGTGGGAGAAAGCAAGATGGATGTGGAAAGGGGGTGATTTGGGAAAGGGTCTGGTTTCTGGAAGCTGCACTATGTTGTCCTTTTTTACTCCTCTTTTTCTTCTTTTGGTTTTATGATTGCATATTGGTGGTGGCAAGACAACACTGACTGCATTTGCTAGAAGCAGATATCCCCATTAATTTAGATTTTAGAGACTGGAAATGAAGGAGGATGTATTATGCAATATGAAAGAAGCAAATGAAAATTTCTTCAGCAACGTTCAAACTCTGAATATCTCCTGAGTTGGGTTTGTGGAGGTGGAAGTCTTTTTATAACTGACAATATCTTAGGATCATAGTTTAGTTGTAGGGCTACAACTCTCCTTGATCATTCACTGCTTTCCTCTCCCTATCCTCTAACCTTCTGAAGTTCTTGGAAAGTCAAGAAACAGTAGTGAGAGCAAAGCAAATAAAAATTCAAGAGCTTTCAGAGGCCAAGGGCTTGGTCTCTGGTCAAATAATTTGACCTTTACTCAGTTCCACTTACAATCTGTCTTCTGAGGAGGCTCAGATGGTAAAAGAATCTGCCTGCAGTGAAGGAGATGTGGGTTCGATCCCTGGGTCGGGAAGATCCCCTACTCCAGTATTCTTGCCTGGAGAATCTTCATGGATAGAGGAGCCTGGAGGGCTACATTTCATGAGATCGCAAAGAGTTGGACACGACTGAGCGACTAAACAGAGCACATGCCAAGCACAGCAACTCGGAGAATATGCTCTTGCTGCAGGATCCACCTTCTGCCCACTTGCACTTTTCCCACCAGGTCTCACTACCTGCTGATCATGTTGCCAGAGTGTCCCTCCTAGGTGTCTTGTCACCAGTTTGAGGACATGACCTCCAAGATGTCAGGCCAGTGGGAAGCTGATGCCACACACCTTAGCAGCTGGCAGCCTGGTGCATCTGGTGATAATTTCATTAAGCTCAGCTCTCCTCCACCCTAGGTCTTCTCGTTGGCATTGTTGTTAATTTGAGGACTTCTGTAGGACACGTGTGACACATGGCTCTTCAGTAAGAGGAGCTGATAGCCTTGGCTGGCAGAATGAGGCATGGGGCTGGGTGCTAGGTCCCATTTTCTGAGAAGGAGAACACCTCAATTTCATGAGGCCTTGAGCTCTCAGACACAAAGGAGAGAAACCAAGGGTGTAGAAGGTTGACAGGCACTGACTGGAAATTTGTGTAAGAAGGTGTTGCTGCTGGCTGTGTCCTGTGTCTCATGCTGAGTGCAGAAAAATTGATGCTTTTGACCTATGGTGTTGGAGAAGACTGTTGAGAGTCCCTTGGACTGCAAGGAGATCCAACTAGTCCATCCTAAAGAAAATCAGTCCTGGATGTTCATTGGAAGGACTGATATTGAAGCTGAAACTCCAGTATTTTGGCCACCTGATGTGAAGAGCTGACTCATTTGAAAAGACCCTGATGTTCAGAAAGATTGATGGATGGAAGAGAAGGGGATGACAGAGAATGAGATGGTTAGATGGTATCACCGACTCAATGGACATGAGTTTGGGTAAAGTCCAGGAGTTGGTTATGGACAGGGAGATCTGGCATGCTGCGATTCATGCTGTCTAAAAGAGTCAGATATGACCGAATGATTGAACTGACTGACTGACTGACCACCACCAACATCATGCATGGTCACTGGCCCTTGTTCAAGTGCAACAGGTCCAACTTCCCTTATCCCCTGGCAACCGTATTCTACTTTGTGTTTGCAGTGGACTTATCTGGACATCTCACAGTGGAATCATGGATTATTTGTCCATTTCTGTTTAGCTTGTTTCACTTGGCATATGACTGCAAACTTTACTCACTTTGCAACACATGTCAGAATTTCCTTAGTTGTTAAAAATGATGACCCAGAGTGATGATATGGGGAGGGCGGTGGGAGGGAGGTTCAGGATTGGGAACACGTGTACACCCATGGTGGATTCATGTTGATGTATGGCAAAACTAATACAATATTGTAAAGTAAAAATAATAATAAAATAAAATAAAAAATAAATAGCACATAGGCTCACCATCATGTACAATCAGGGAATTACAAATGAAAATTGTGATATATCACACCACACCTCTTAAGACTGATAAACTCCAAATATAAGATAATAATAATTGCTGGAGGGTGAGGAACAACAGGAACCATTCATCCTTGCTGGTGGGATGCATGTACAGCCTCCATGAGAGACTGTCAGTTTTCCCCAAACCTCAACAGGTCTCACCTTGGGATCCAGAAATCATGCTTTCAGTATTTAGAAAGTTGCTCTGAAATTCTATGTCCAAATGCAAATGAGGATGCAGTTTTGCACAGCAGTTCTATTCACAATGGCTACAAACTTGAAGAAATCAGGATATCCTTCAGTAGATGAATGTTCAAGCAAATTAGTGTACACAGATATCAAGAGGACCAGAACACATCACCCCAAATTATGTCTGTTTGACATGAGTTATTTTAGTTTCAGCTTTGGGAGATTGTGTACACCTGTGGCTGATTCATGTCAATGTATGGCAAAACCAATACAGTATTGTAAAGTAGAATAAAGTATTAAAAAAATAAAAAAATAAAGTTAATAATAATAATAATAAACAAAAGATGCATTCCTTTCTGTATGGCCACACTGTGTCTTCATTGCTTTGAGAGGGCGTTCTCCAGTTGTGGAGAGCTGGCTCTGCTCTTGTTGCAGAGCATGGGCTTTAAGTGTGCAGGCTTCAGTAGCTGTGGCGCCTGCATGTAGTAGTTGTGGCTCCCCAGCTCTTGAGCACTGGCTCAGTAGTTGTGGTGCGTGAGCTCAGCTGTTCTGTGGCATGTGGAATGCTCCTGGCTCAGGGATAGAACCTGTGTCCACCGCATTAGCAGGCGGATTTTTAGCAGCTAGCTCACCAGGGAAGACTGAGGTTGCCCTCTTGTGAGGTACATTTACATTCATTAGGGAAATCTCCATTTGTAAGGGTGTCCCTCTTTGAACCTAGGAGAAGGATAATTACATCTCAAGGAAGGAACACTTATCCATGAAGAAGTCAGGACTTAAATCTGCAAACAATCATCTGTTTATTTACTGTGCTTTGCATGATCAGTTCAGTTCAGTTCAGTCACTCAGTCGAGTCGACTCTGCGACCCCATGAATTGCAACACGCCATCACCAACTCCCAGAGTTCACCCAAACTTGTCCATCAATTCAGTGATGCCATCCAGCCACCTCATCCTCTGTTGCCCCCTTTTCCTCCTGCCCCCAATCCCTCCCAGCATCAGAGTCTTTTCCAATGAGTCAACTCTTTGCATGAGGTGGCCAAAGTACTGGAGTTTCAGCTTTAGCATCATTCCTTCCAAAGAACACCCAGGACCGATCTCTTTTAAAATGGGGACTCTCCATGGAAATTCTGGTTTCAGAATGATTTGTTCTCTGCAGAATTTCCAAAGTATGAAATTCTATGGGGTTTGGAAAGATAGAAAGATGCCATTTTATTTAAATCTAACATAATTGAATGATTTCTTATTCTTACCTGCACCTGCTCTACTTTCTCCTTGGCACCTGCACCTCCCCTCTGACCCTCTCCTGCTCTGACCTTCCTCTCCTGCGTGAAGTCCATGGATTACATGGCCTATGACAGGTATGTTGCCATTTGCAACCCTTTACTGTATGCCATCGTCATGCCTAAAAAACTCTGCAGTTGGATCATTGCTAGCACATATATTTATGGATTCGTTGTGGGTCTTGCACAGACAGTCGCAACCTTCCTTTTGTCTTTCTGTGCCTCCAATAGGGTCAACCACTTCTACTGTGATGACGTTCCCTTGGTTGCGCTGGCTTGTTCTGACACGTCAAAGAGCTGATGCTGTTAACCATTGCTGGGTTCAATACACTTTGCTCTCTACTGATTGTGATCATTTTTTATATCTTCATCCTCTTTGCCATTCTAAGGATCCTTTCTGCTGAAGGAAGGCAAAAAGTCTTTTCTACATGTGTTTCCCATCTCACCTCCATCACCATATTTTATGCAACAATCATTTTTATGTACCTCCTACCCAATTCAAGCCATTCTCTGAACACACATAAATTCGCTTCAGTATTCTGTCTGGTAGTGATTCCCATCATAAACCCATTGATCTACAGCTTGAGGAATCAGGAAGTAAAGAATGCACTGAAGAGAATTATAGAAAAGTTCCATTTGGCTATCAAATAACTGAAAAAATCAAGGACAGAGAGGAATCAGAGGACTTGGCATTATGGCTTATCTAGAGTCAAAACGCTGATAAATGACAGTGTCAAATCCCTCACTTCCAGTGTTCACATTTACTCAATATGTCTTTCCCACTCTTCATTCTTGGTGATTTACACGTGAAAGGCATTTTTTAAAAAATTTGAAGGTGTTCAATTTTAAAAGGAGAAAGAGACAGACAAACAAGGAAAGACAGAGAGAGAAACAGAGAGAGAGTTTTCTTAACCTGTCTGAACAGACGTCTTTAAAATCAAAGAAACAGAACATCGGGCATAATGACTTTATCTGAATTCTGTGTCATATGGGTCATACTAAGATAGATACAACATTTGGTATCTTATATTTCAAGTTTGCTGCATAGATAATCTGGAAAATAAGGTAAAGTTTAATAGTAAGACTATTTTTTTTAACACTCTGAATAATCTTCCTAACACTCCTCTTCTTGCATTCAGCTCAAAGAATAGCACCAGCAGAACAACCTTGATATTGAACCCTTGGTGACAACCTGATACTGACACTGTATCAGTTTAGTTCCCTGGAGCTCTTTCCTGCCATTATCACTCCTGCTTGTTCTGTATCAGTTGTGATTAGAAACATGGACTCTTCCTTCATACAGTTTGGCTAACAATTTTAGTCTTCCCAAGTAATGGTTGTTATCTTGGGTAATTTATTATATTTCATGTCTCTTTTCCTTGATTTCTTCATCTACAATAGTAATAGTTCCTTTGCCCTGGACTGACTGTGAAGATTAAATAAGATGATGACTGTAAAAGGCGTATATAGTTCATAGTACATGCCAGTGCTTCATGAGTGTTGACTATTACACCTAATTAGTAAAATTTTTTTCAGCTTTGTTATAGCATGCATAGCCTTTTTAGAAAGAGTTGGCAACATGATATACTTTATTTTAAAATCAACAAAGTGAAGACATAAAAGCTAACAAGTTATTGTATTGTCATCATTAAAGCAATTTCATTCCTTTTCATTTTTGTTTCAAATTTATATAAATGAATTTTAAAAAGTGTACATATTTAAAGTACTCAATTTGATAACTTTTGAAACATCACCACAGTGACAATGCTGAATGAGTTTGTCTCTTTCCCTGAGGTTCCTCCTCCACTGACCCTGGGCAACCACCAATCTGGTTCCTGTCACTATCGATTGCTTTGTGATTCTTATGTGCATGTTACATGTTAAGTTGCTTCAGTCGTGTCTGACTGCTTATTTCCTACAGTTTCATATAAATGGAATCACCAATATGAACTCTTTAAGACAGAGAAATTTTATATCTCAGAAGTACAAACAGCTTCATGTTGAACATTTGGCATAATTATTCTCTAAAAGCGCATTACCCACACCACTGAGCTATTCTAAGGCCATTCTACCTCCCATGCACGTGTGCATGCTGTCACTTCAGTCATGTGACCCCATGGACTGTAGCCCACTGGACTCCTCTGTCCATAGGATTCTCCAGGCAAGACTACTGGAGTGGAGTGCCATGCCCTACTCCAGGGGATCTTCCTGATCCAGGGATGGAAGAGGGGTCCTGGCTTCTCCTGTACTGGCAGGCAAGTTGTTTACCACCAGCACAAACTGGGAAGCCCATCCTACCTCTCACTGCCCCTAAATTTCATCACAATTGCTTTTATTAATTTTATTGGGGTATAGTTGCTTTACAATATTGCATTAGTTTCCTGCCATCGTTTGGTT
>SJYC01069030.1:0-14430 GCA_006408675.1 Madoqua kirkii
CCCCCCCCCCCCCCCCACGGGCTGGGGAGGCCGCGAGGCAGCGTGGGGGCGCCAGTGGGGAGCAGAGCGGGGGCTGTTAGCTGGCGTGCGGGCCTATGTCAGAGAGGAGCGGGAAGCCGTTCCTTGGCTGGAAGACAGAGGGACAGGCTGTCTCAGGCTGGGAGACAGTACAGCTGAGAGCTTACGGGGCTTTGTAACTGATTCAGAAGCCGCTCCCTGGAAGAGCAGCCTGACCCACTCTCTACGCTTGCAGAGGGTTCTGGGAGGCCTGGCCATTGCCCTGCAGTTGTTGAGCCCAGAGCGGGCCTCTCCTTGGGCAGGCATCACAGCGGGGGGGTGGTGGAGGAGAAGCAGGCACTCACTTTCAGCATTCAGCAGCTGTTGATGGACGCCTGCTGAGCACCCCCATGGTGCAGTCTGCTCCTGGATTTCAGGCCCCAGGGAGAAACGCCTTGAACATCTTGTCTGAGAGCCTCAGGATCCCTCTCCTGACCCCACAGTCCCCTCCTCCACTGGCAGAAAGCAGATTCACTCCTTCCCTCTGCCCCCAAATCCATCCTGTCAGCCCTCCCATCTTTACGGGTCCTGTCTCCATTGACTTGAGGACCAGACAAAACGCTTTTGCAAATTCCCGCCTTGGGAAATTTTCTAGGGAGAAAGCAAGCTAGAAACAAGGATATTGTCTGATGAATGGAGCCAGAGTGTGTTCCTCTGAGCTGGTGGGAGATGGAGATTCTGGAAGGAGGAAGGAGCTTGCCTCTGTTGAAAGCCTCATTGTCGGGGCATCCTCACTGAATCCCGGCTCTCTGGGGTGGAGCGTGCACATTCTAACGGGGCCCCAGCCCAGGCCGTGGGGACGCTAACTCAGGGATCAAGGATGGGCTTGGGCCGTTGGGGGCGGGCAGGAGCCTCAGGGGCAAGGTCGTGGGTGGAGAAAGCAGCGTGGAAACTGCACAGGGCAGTGCCGGCTTCTGCGGGCTTCTCCTCCAGAGCAAGGTGCCTGCACAGGCCCAGAAAGTCCACGCGGCCCACCTAAGGGTGGGCCAGGCACAGCTCCCTTACTCTGCTTCTCTGACAACAGGGAGAACCAGGGCCCAGGGGAGAGAAGGGAGATCCTGCTGTGCCTGGGAAGCCGGTGAGTGCTCTCTGCTCTGTGGGCCGCCCCCCCCTCGCACCCATGCCTGCACCCCTGCCTTTCAGCCCACCCTTCGGCCCTCCCCTCATCCCTGCCCACACCCCTACCCCTCATTCCTGCCCTGCACCCCTCACCCTGTGTGTTTGCTTTCCTGAGACTGGACACCTAAGGTCCTGTCTAAACTGCACACAGGAGCCCTGCTGAGCTGAATGTAGCTCCTTCCTCTCTCCTCTCTGTGGATCTCAGTCCCTTCCCATTGCCCGTGTTCATGCCTCCCAGAGCAAGGGTGTGACCTCGTCCGCTGATGGGTGGTTTCATTGCAGGTCGCGAGGTCATCCTGGAGAACTGGGGCCTCGGGGACCCACTGGCCCACCGGTAAGAGAGCCCTCCGTCCTCCGTTGGCTCCCAGAGCAGAAATTCGCGCTAGCTCTTCCGCCCCTCGCCTGCCGCTCCACCCTGTCATTCTAGGAGTGTCCACTAGAGGGCGCCGCAACAGGCGCTGCTAGGACTGAGTCCAGGGCATGGGGAGAGAGGGTCTCCCAGAAAACCCCAAAACGAGACCCCTGGAGCCCAGGAGGTCATTTCTCTGTCCCTGAAGTGTGGGTTTTGGAGAGCTGGTAACCTGCTGCACCCTCCCTCCCTGACAACTCTTAAAATCCAGATGGTCCTGGCTCTTGGAGGCTTTTCAAATGCAGGAAATCTCCAATGCCAATTTAAAGGACACCTAGAGTGTGTTGGCATTTTGATTGTATTTTGATTGGCATCTTAACTGGCTCTGTGCTGGGCAGTGTTTCGCGTGCTCTGAGTGGCCTGTCCAAGCTCAGATCCCAGGGGCCCCTGGCTGCCTGTGTGTACCTGGGCAGGCCCATCCCTCTGCACTTCGTATATGTCAAGGTAAAAGGGTAGGGCTGCTGCCTGTGTCCTGGGGGCAGTGAAGACTGAAGAAGTTTAGGGAGCCTGGACCTGTGATCTCTGCACCTGAAAACTTGCTCTCTGTCCTTTCAGTTTGGTCGTGGTGCTTTAGTCGCTCCATGGAATCTTTGTCTCTGAGTCGCTAGGAAATCCTGTCCTTTGCGTTTGGGTTGCCTGACTCTGATGACAAAGATGCCCCATGTCACTGCGTGGGGCTGAAGCCAGCATTGAAGGAGGTGTCTCACTTCTTTCTGTTTCCCGTGCAGGGCGCCAAGGGACAAGAAGGCACCCAGGGAACGCCCAGAGCAGCTGGGAGACCTGTGAGTCCTTCTTGGCCACCTGCCTCACGGGCCCATGGGAAGGGGCTGGGCCAACCCCTGTCCCTGGGACCCAGCTCCCCGCTGAGTGTGCGGACAGGGGTGGGAAGGTGCTGTCCACACTGGAGGGCTGGCCAGGCCCAGGGCCAGCTCCTGTCCACCCACCTCACCGGATCCTCTCTCTCATCTCCAAAGCTTGTTCACACCCTTACAGTCAACTTACATTGTACCAGAGCACGTGTCTCCATAGTGCAGATCTGCAGATTTTGTTCCATTTTCAGGGTTTCCATTCCCCCATGCTCTGAAGGTAGAGCCCATGCTCCACCTGAGACGTGTGCTTGACAGCACCTGACCTTCTTCTCTGCCCTCCCCTGAACACCCACTCCTCCTCCTCTGCCACTTCCATGCTGTGGCCTTAGATTGTCCCAGAGTCCTTGGCATCCTGTCACCCCTCTCTGTGCCGGAATCCACCTCCTTTGAGGCTTGGACCCTCCTGACTCTCCTGGACAGGAGGGTCGGTCATCCTTCCTGTGGAGGGAATGTCATCTAGAAGCATTTTGGGCTAATCAGGGAGAGTTGAATAGGAGCCAAGTTTGGAGAAAGACTGGGGGAGCTGCTTGTAATCTATTCCTTGGCTTTCTGACCATATAGGGAGCTCCCTATAGGGAGCTCCTGGACTTGTAGGGCCCCCTGGCCCCAGCAGCCCCCCAGGAAGCATGGTGAGTAACTGGGGTGGGTGGGGAGGGCAGGGACACAGCACTGGTTGTGGATCCACGATGTCCACCCCCCTGATTAACTCATGTATCCTCCACGACAGAACTCAGGTCATAGGCATCCCTGCTCTCGTTTCACAGATGGAGAAATTGAGGCCCCAGCAAAGATACCTACAAAGAAAGCTACAACCTGAGGTTCTTGGTAACTCAGGAGATCTCTGGTGGTGAAGGAAACTGTTGGGATCAGAAAGCTGTGGGTAGTGCTGATGCTGGATCAGCGTCACAGCTGGCTGTGGAGGAAGCAGGATGAACCTGAGGAATGGCAGATGCCCTGACTGTCTGGTTGCCAGGTCCTCACCGCAGCTCACTGGCTGCTAGGCCCCTGGGGGCCTCCTGAGGCCTCAGCTTTGTCATCTTCAGCCTGGAGTGTGTGGGCTGTGTAGGCTCACCTTCATGCCCACTGCACTTGACCTGCAGAGGCGGCCACCCCGTGGGGCCCTGGGGTCTGCTTGTGGACCAGCATTAAGAGCCACTGTGGACACTGATTTCTATCTCAGCTGTGGAACACAACACCCAGTGGCATGCAGTGAAGGGCATCGGAGAATTGTGCTCCTAGATAAGTAGAGTCCAGTCCTGTTCCATCACCATCTTTTCTGTTGATAATCGCAGCGGCTTAGAGAACAGATGTGGGTGTAGGTGTGTGCCAGGCACTGTTGTAAGTCCTTCACACTCACTGACTCTTCACGACCCTGGGAGGTGAGTGTCAGAAGTGGCCCCATTTTACTCAGGAGGAGACTGAGGCACAGGGAGACTGCATCACGTGGTCAGTGGTTGCCGTGGAAACCACGAGACCCTGGCCTGCGTCACATCATCCTCCCCCACAGAGTCAGTGCACTCTTCCCAGAGCCAGCCCTGCATCCCTTGGCCTGAGGGTTTTCTCTGGCCTAAGAGACTTTATGGTCCAGCCACACGGCACGTGGCCAGTAGCAGCAGCAGCAGCAGCAGCCCTGGCCGACCGGTGTGTAAACAGTCCACCTCCTTCACCCCTGGGGGAGCCGCTCCAGGTGCATGTCTGCCGTTGGACCCTGGAGCCCCTAGCAGGACCGAGCTGCAGCCACATGAACGTGTCCCTACCCGCCCGTCCTCTTTCTGATGTCCCTGCTGGTGCGTCCGTGGGACACCTGCCCTGAGCCTTGCCTCGAAAAGTCAGCCTCTGAGGGATGCTCACGACACGGGCAGGTCACCGACGCCAAGACTGTGCTCTTGGGTCACCCTCTCCTTCCCGAGGTCTCCTCCGCGCCACGCCCTGCCTACCCTCTGAGAGCCACAGCCCACAGTGGGCAGACTGTCAGGAAACAGGGCCGTGTGGTTAGAGCTCTGATGTGCGAGGATGCGTGATGGTCCTAGGGGACACGGAGGCGGTGGGAGGGCGGTGTAGGAGGAATAAGTCAGAGGTGGAGAACGAGTCGGGAGCCTCTGACCAGAGGGGGCCCATCACTCTTTGAGTGCCCTGGGCCCTCTTGAACTTGACCTTGTCAATCACCTTTCTTTCCCTAGGGTCCCCAGGGCTCCAGAGGCCCCCCTGGGAAAGATGGGGAGCGTGGTGAGAAGATAAGACTCAGTGTGGTCTCCATCCTCCGCAGCGGTTCTCAGCTTTTAAGAGGCAAGAAAGGAGCCCGCTCCGCTCAGACCTGCTTCAGGACCCGGGAGGCCCAGGGCTCCTCTGCAGTCGGCTCCTCTAACCCTCGCCACAGACGCAGGGTCAGATGGGGCCCCGCCTGACAGAGGTGTAGACTGAAGCTCTGTGTCCTGCGTCCCGTGGCTGCTGAGCCGCAGAGCTGGTCTATCTGCCTCCCAAGCCCCACTTTCTCTGAATTCAGTGCTCAAGCATAGCCACCCCACACTATCGCATGCACAATTAAACCTTCCCAGGCTATGAGAAAAGCTTTATTCATTAAGAAGCAGAGAGACACGGTGTCCTCCCCCCAAAACACCAATACCCTGAGGGCAGAGGGGCAGGCTAACTGGCCTTTTGGAATCCCAGGTGACACGTCCTGACCTCGCATTCTAGTACGAGTCTCCCATGTTGACTCTGACTTCTGGCATCTTGTGGGTGGAGACAGGGATTCTGAACACCCACAGGACGGCGCCCCTTCTCAGCCCAGACCGTCCGCCACGAGCATCGGCAGTGTCAAGGCTGAGAAGCCCGGGGATGCTTTTGAAATGTGGTGCTGGAGAAGACTCTTGAGAGTCCCATGGACTGCAAGGAGATCCAACCGGTCCATTCTGAAGGAGATCAACCCTGGGTGTTCTTTGGAAGGAATGATGCTGAAGCTGAAACTCCAGTACTTTGGCCATCTCATGCAAAGAGTTGACTCATTGGAAAAGACTCTGATGCTGGGAGGGATTGGGGGCAGGAGGAGAAGGGGACAACCGAGGATGAGATGGCTGGATGGCATCACGGACTCAATGGACGTGAGTCTGAGTGAACTCTGAGAGATGGTGATGAACAGGGAGGCCTGGCGTGCTGCGATTCATGGGGTCGCGAAGAGTCGGACACGACTGAGTGACTGAACTGAACTGGAGTGACTAAACAGCAACAGCAGTTGGCTCACTCTGCCTCTAGAGGGAGCCAGACACCTCTGATCTGATAAGCAGAAGAATCGTTTGCATGGGGACTTCCCCTCCGTGCTGTAGTGCCCTGGGCCCTCTTGAACTTGACCTTGTCAATCACCTTTCTTTCCCTAGGGTCCCCAGGGCTCCAGAGGCCCCCCTGGGAAAGATGGGGAGCGTGGTGAGAAGATAAGACTCAGTGTGGTCTCCATCCTCCGCAGCGGTTCTCAGCTTTTAAGAGGCAAGAAAGGAGCCCGCTCCGCTCAGACCTGCTTCAGGACCCGGGAGGCCCAGGGCTCCTCTGCAGTCGGCTCCTCTAACCCTCGCCACAGACGCAGGGTCAGATGGGGCCCCGCCTGACAGAGGTGTAGACTGAAGCTCTGTGTCCTGCGTCCCGTGGCTGCTGAGCCGCAGAGCTGGTCTATCTGCCTCCCAAGCCCCACTTTCTCTGAATTCAGTGCTCAAGCATAGCCACCCCACACTATCGCATGCACAATTAAACCTTCCCAGGCTATGAGAAAAGCTTTATTCATTAAGAAGCAGAGAGACACGGTGTCCTCCCCCCAAAACACCAATACCCTGAGGGCAGAGGGGCAGGCTAACTGGCCTTTTGGAATCCCAGGTGACACGTCCTGACCTCGCATTCTAGTACGAGTCTCCCATGTTGACTCTGACTTCTGGCATCTTGTGGGTGGAGACAGGGATTCTGAACACCCACAGGACGGCGCCCCTTCTCAGCCCAGACCGTCCGCCACGAGCATCGGCAGTGTCAAGGCTGAGAAGCCCGGGGATGCTTTTGAAATGTGGTGCTGGAGAAGACTCTTGAGAGTCCCATGGACTGCAAGGAGATCCAACCGGTCCATTCTGAAGGAGATCAACCCTGGGTGTTCTTTGGAAGGAATGATGCTGAAGCTGAAACTCCAGTACTTTGGCCATCTCATGCAAAGAGTTGACTCATTGGAAAAGACTCTGATGCTGGGAGGGATTGGGGGCAGGAGGAGAAGGGGACAACCGAGGATGAGATGGCTGGATGGCATCACGGACTCAATGGACGTGAGTCTGAGTGAACTCTGAGAGATGGTGATGAACAGGGAGGCCTGGCGTGCTGCGATTCATGGGGTCGCGAAGAGTCGGACACGACTGAGTGACTGAACTGAACTGGAGTGACTAAACAGCAACAGCAGTTGGCTCACTCTGCCTCTAGAGGGAGCCAGACACCTCTGATCTGATAAGCAGAAGAATCGTTTGCATGGGGACTTCCCCTCCGTGCTGTACAAAGTGGTAAAATCCCTGACAGCAGGACCTGCTCTTCTCTCCACCTGTCCAGTGGGTGGCCTGAGACCTGCAGAAGCTGATCCTACCCTGTGCCTGGAGAGAGATCCTCTCCATCCTTTGCTTTGCCCTCCATGGGACATGGTACCTCCCCTCACTTCTGCATCAGGGATGCCTGGTGCATGTTGCAGCTTAGATCCAAGAAAACCCTGCCCGGAAAGGCCCACATGGTCCTCACAGCATTCCACAGCTGAGGCTGCATGGAGCCCCTGGCTTGCGGTCAGAAACGGGGAGGAAACTCCAAGCCCAGCTCCCTCCCTCATCAGATCCTGGCTTCCTCTCTCTCCCCAAGTGGTTGGATTTTGACTGCATAGCCCTGAGTTTTAAGTCAAACCTCTGGAAGATTTCAGAGAGGACAGTCTCGGCTGAGTATAAAGACACAGTATCTAACTGCCCAATAAGGAGATGAACTGCCTGGGGAGGTTGTGAGCTCGGTGCTCTCAAAGGAATCCAAGCAGAAATGAGAGGGCTGCCTGGAAGAGGCACACCTGATGGCTTCCTGCCATGGGCAGAAGGTTAGACCAGAAAACTACTAGTGTCCTTCCCATGCCCACGGTCCACGCTGTATAGTTTGCTAAGGCTGCTGTAACGAGAGCATCACAAACTGGGTGCCTTAAACCACAGAAACGTGCTGTGTTGCCATTCACCGTGTCGGGAAGTCCTAAATCAAGGCATCAGACGGGCTGGTTCCTCCTGGGGGCTGTGAGGGAAGGATGTCTTCCAGGCCCCTCTCCTTGGATTATTGACGGCTGTCTTCTCTCCGTGTCTTCGCTCATCCTCTGTTGTCCCCTTCTCCTCCCACCTTCAGTCTTTGCCAGCATCAGAGTCTTTTCAAATGAGTCAGCTCTTCGCACCAGGTGGCCAAAGTATTGGAGTTTCAGCACAGCTGGCTTATTTATTTGTTGACAGATCCCCACCAGAATGTAATTCCTTTGGGGGCAAAGATCTTGTCTCCTTTGTTCAAGATTCCTCCCATGGCCCTCAGAGCATGTGCTCCACAAATACCTGAGTTTATTAAATGGATGAATAGATGGATGTGTGTACGTGCCTGTTCAGTCACTTCAGTCATGTCTGACTCTTTGCGACCCTGCCAGGCTTCTCTGTCCATGGGATTCTGCAGGCAAGAATACTGGAGTGGGTTGCCATACCCTCCTCCAGGGGATTTTCCCAACCCAGGGATCAAGCGCACATCCCTTATGTCCCCCTGCACTGGCAGTCCAGTTCTTTACCACTAGCATCACCTGGGAAGCTGGTATAGATGGATGGATGGGCCAATAACTAGATGTGTAAGTGGAGGGATTTCTAACAAAACTCAATCAGGTCAGAGTCATGGGAACATGTAATAGAGTAGTAAATATAAAGGGAACCTGCAGAGATGACCTTGATTGGAATTCTGCTGTCTGGAGCTGGAACACATTCCCACTCCTTGTCTCTGTGGGGATGTCTCTTTACAGATGGCAAATGCTTTCTGGAAAAGTGATCAGCCTCCAGGAGAGTACTACCCAAGGTGTCCAGTGATCAGTACTCCCTGATGGGGCACAGTGTGGCTTACAGTTATCAAAGGACCCCCAGTTCCTCACTGGAGCAAAATTCACTTGAAAGAAGCCCCAGCCAGCCCACCTTCAACAGGGACAGGTTCTAACAGATTGAGCACAGACAGGCTTGCATCTCTTTTGAGAAAAGTGCTGCTTCCTGAGCCAGATATAGCCCTGGGGGATGTTTATAGACCTGCTAACTTGTTTTAGAGCCAAATTAATCAGAAACATAACAGGGGAGGGAGGTATCTTTCCTTTCTCAAGTTAATGAACAAATGGATTTCCTATTCATTATTCACTGACTTTGAAGTTTAATGAATAGCTCAGGGACAATCCCTAAATTTTGATATTTATAGAAAATCAGCACCAGCCAGATTCACTGTGTTTCAGTTTATTATACATAATGAATTTCACTGATTGCTTTATCTGGTATTTATCAACTTTAAATTTTTAATGAAGAGGAAGTGATGAATCCATTGAGCTTGCCCTTACTCTTCACTCTCCTTTGGTTTTATTCCTTTGCGAAAATTGGATGAGAATTTCCAGGAGCCTGCACTATTTTTTTGTCTGTGTTTGTGTTCTAATTTCTTTTTCTGTTTCCAGAAGAACTAATCTTTCCTGTGACATTCATCAACTTTTCCCATTCACTTCTGCTGCTAGGAAAGTAATATCTTTCCTCCTCTTCTTTCAGAAAAAAAAAAAATCGAGGATCTTGTGTTTAATATTAGAGTAAGTAGAAGAAATAAACATTTTAAGACTCACACTTTGGGATAACTTAAAACCAGCAGCAAAGCTATAAGAAAAAGAATAAAGCTCCATTTCAGGAATCCTCATCCATTCCCCATATTCTACAACCATAGACACTTTTTTCTCTAAACTTTAAACTTTTTATTTTGTTTTGGGGTATAGCTGATTAACAGTGTTGTGGGAGTTCAGGGGAACAGTGAAGGGACTCAGTCATACATACACATGTATACATTCTCCCCCAAACTCCTCTCCCATCCAGGCTGGCTTATAATAAGAGCAGAGTTCCCTGTGCATTGCAATAAGTCCTTGTTGGTTTTCCATTTGAAATACAGCAGTGTGTTCTTGATCTTCCTGAAGTCCCTAACTATCCCTCCTTCACCACAATCATAAGTTTGTTTTCCAAGTGTCTGAGTCTCTGTTTTGTAAGTAAGTTCTTGTATGATTTCTTTTTAGATTCCACATACAATGGATGTCATACAATATTTCCCCTTCTCCGTCTGACTTACTTCACTCAGTATGACAATCTCTAGGTCCATTTGTGTTGCTGCAAATGGCATTATTTCATTCTTATTAATGGCTGAATAACATTCCATTGTATATATGGACCACATCTTCTTTATCCATATCTGTGCTGATGGACATTTAGTACAACTATAAACTTTTTAAAGAAACTGAACTTAGGGATTTTTCCAAAGGGAAAAGTAAGAGAAATTCTCTGATGGTCTAAAGGTTAGGACTCTATGGTTTCACAGCAAAGGAACTGGATTTGATCCCTAGTCAGGGAACAAAGATCCTGTAAGTCTGCATGGCCAAAAAAAAAAAAAAAAAGGAAAAAATAAGAGATGGATATTATCCAGCAGAGCCTCTCGGTCATTATATCATAATCAGTGCTACAGTCATCACATCTTTATTTTAGGGAGGAGCCTAAATATGCTGGAGGCAGAGACATAAAAATGTTTCACTTTTCCAATAGTCTGCGATCTGTGAAAATCTCTGGAAAGTAATTTTCTTTAGCCTCTAAATCTGATCGGATGATAGTTTTAGTCATTTTGAAGCCATCTTGCTTAAGTTACTTAAGGCTCACATGGCCAGTCACTTTCATATTTCTGTCTCATATCTGACTCTAGGGTCCCCACATCCTGAGCCTGCCACCCCAGCACCTGTGCGTGCTAATCAGTGACTCATTGGTGGCCCTAGACCTCATGAAGGGAGCAGAGGCTGTGGTATTCTCTTCTTACCTCCTTCTTCCAAGTCTTATCCCCTGATTTGGGGGAATAACAGCATAGACAAGGGAGCTCTGGGAGTGACGGCCTTCTAAAAGGTTGATAAGGATGGTGGTGGTGGTTGAGTTGCTCAGTTGTGTCCATCTCTTGTGACTCTATGGACTGTAGCCCGCCAGGCTCCTCTGTCCATGGGATTCTCCAGGCAAGAATACCAGAGTGGGTTGTCATTTCCTCCTCCAGGGGATCTTTCTGACCCAAGAATTGAACCCAGGTCCCTTGCATTGCAGGCAGATTCTTTACTAACTGAGCTAGCAAAGGAAGCCCCCTCTTGATGATGATGGATGTTTGGATATTCGCTTCACAAAGCCCCCTTTGTGGGGACTCCCTCCCCATCAGGCCATGCCTTCCTGCTGACCTCTCAGGGCCCACCCTCACAATGTACTCCATGATTCTGCTCCAAGAACTTAGCTCCCTGGTCCTTGCCCAGCCTGAGTCCCCCAGTCTCACACCACTATGAACCCAAACTCTGGGACCTGGGCATGGAGAGGGTCTATTTCTATAACTCTTGGGAAAGGAAACACAAGGAAAATGTCTTTTCTCCTTTTTCTGCAGGAACATGTTACCAGGCTCACCTTCTGCAAAACTCTGTGGCCTATTCCAAGAAGATCAGCCAGGTCGGCAAGCCCAGTGGATAAAGGAGACCCAACTTGGGAATGATCTAGTTCCCTCCTCTTACTGAACCTCCCAGCTTATCTGGAGTTTTATGAGTGGCTCTTTGGGGCCTCTGTTCTTTAAGTAAAGATGAAACTTCTCTCGGGCCATACCCTTCACAATAAGGTTTTGCACTGAGCATCTCTCATCCAGAAGTGGTGTCTACATGCCTCCCATCTATCTGGGCTCATCTTGCAGCCTGCTTTGATCAACAGACCCTCCCCTCTCTGGGGCTCAGTTTGTGTGAGTTCAGGAAATACACTGGGAGTTTGTATTCAACTCTGCATGAGTTGACTTGGATGGAATGGGGGCCTTATGTCCACCTTATGTCTTATTCACTCTTCCCCCAGGGCCATGCAGTGACCACCTGAGGAAGCAGAATCACCAACGCAGCAAAAGCACATGCGACAGAGATGAAATAAACTCATTCAGACAGAGACTTAGTAATCAGTAATGGTTGCTGTGGCAGGATTCTCTTCCCTGACGAAAGCTGGAAAGAGGGATGGTGAGATCACGGCCCTGAACTGTTAACCCCTCTGTTTCCCTCAGGCAGGATGAAATGTGTATTTTAGTGACTGCATATCATTTGAGGGGAAAAAAGCATGGATAGAAACTTCAGTGGTTGCTATAACGCAGCAAAAGCACATGCGACAGAGATGAAATAAACTCATTCAGACAGAGACTTAGTAATCAGTAATGGTTGCTGTGGCAGGATTCTCTTCCCTGACGAAAGCTGGAAAGAGGGATGGTGAGATCACGGCCCTGAACTGTTAACCCCTCTGTTTCCCTCAGGCAGGATGAAATGTGTATTTTAGTGACTGCATATCATTTGAGGGGAAAAAAGCATGGATAGAAACTTCAGTGGTTGCTAGGCACCCTGAAGACTGTGTGAAATAAAAACATTAACGTCTGATGGTCAATCTTTCTTAATATATCTTTCCACTCTGGCAAGGCTGTGACTCTGTGGAGTGCCAGGACAGAGTTATTAACAATTATCAACTCTAGTCATTTGGAAAACGTTGACAATGTATGGATTTTTAAATTCTTTTTCAAGATGTTCCCCTCATTAAATCACATAAAAACTCCTTGACTGGCTCCTAAGGTAGTCATTCAATCTGAGAGTCAGCTAAAACCCACTGAGTGCCCTATGCCAGGCATGGAGCTGGACAGTTTAACTGGGGTTGTCTCTGTTTCATGTTCATGCAAACCCCTGAGATAGAAACGGGCGTGCTATTTGTAGATAACACAACCGAGATCCAGAGAAACAAACTGATTTGTTCAAGGGGAGAATGGAGGCTAGAATCCCACTGTGCTGACTCCTGGTCTGATGCCACCTGTTTGTCAGACATATTTCTCTCTCCCTGCTTCTAACAACCTTTGAGTCCCGGTATATAATTTAAACAAAATGTGAAAAAAATTTTAATCATCACAATGTGTTTCTTTTGTTTTCCTATATGTGAGGCATTGTGCTCAGTACTTTGTTGTATTATTTCATTTGATCAGTGTCAAAAATCACTTGTGATAGAGTATTGTAACCTACTATACAACTGAGACTCTCCAGGAGATAAATAAGTGGTCCAAGATCACCAAGCTAGAAAGCAGCAGAGCCAGGATGATGCTAGACTTGATCCACCTGCCCCGAGGGCCTGCCTGTCACCTTGGCATATGACACACCCACTGTAGATCTTACACCCCAAGCCTGTCTACCCTTCTGAACACAGTGAGTTGCGATATGTTTTAAACTACTCTAAGCTGCCTTAAAAACCTTAACTCCATCCTGTTATTCACATTGCCTGTGACTCTGGCCTTTACTTTATAGCCCTGTCCATTCCATCAACAACTGTGTCCACTTTCTCATCATTTCTCACCATCTCCAGGTCACCCTGGAATGAAGAAGTGCCTCCATCTCCCAGTTGGGTTACGACAATGACCTCCTTTCTAGTCTCCCTCATCATGTCCTTGACCTCCCTGGGGTCTATTTTATATAGACAAACAGAGGGATTTCTGTGAGTTACAAACCAGAATGCATCACTCCCGAAACTCAGGCCTGCAGCAGCCTCACACCTTACAATGAAATCCAGACCCATCTCACAGACTTTGAGGCCGTGTGGGAGCTGCCTTCAGCTGCCCCTCTGGCCAGTGACCCCCCTGCCTCCATTTTCAGCCACAAAGGTCCCTTCTTTGTTTTTGGACGGGGATTGCAGCAGCCCCATCAGAGCCTTGGAACTGCCGATTTTCCTTACCTGGAATGCTCCTCCCTTGCAGAGTGCCTCCCTCCTCAATCCATTCATTTAGGTTTCTGCTTATAGAAGCCAACCCTTGATTCCATGCCTCAAGATACTTTCTTCTGCTTTATAGAATGTTTCACCCCTTGACCTCATATCATTAAACACTCTCTTTTCTTTCCTTCTGATTATAAACTCCACAAGGGCAAGGATCTTGATTTTCTCACCAACACACTCCCTTCCCCATTGCCTACAATAGAACATAGCACATAATAGATGCTCAATACATTTTTTGAAAAGATGGACCAAATCCTGAGATCCCTTTCATGTTTACTCAGAGAAATTCTAGACAATATGTCCTCTCTTCTCTATATTGAAAGTTTTCCAGGAGCATGGACCTTGTTCTTTGTGCTCTAAGTTATATAAGTTTCAAAGAAAATTGATTGAAATTAGTGGAATATGAGAAGAGAGGAACTAAATTTTCTGTGTGAGTAGTAACTATCTACCAATAACAAAACGAAGAGGTCATGCTTCAGGAGCACAAGAAACTGCTTAGCTGACCCACTTAAAAATTAATTAAAATACAGTGATTGTCAATACAAAAGAAATAACTCAGTCCAAAGGAATTATCACGTGTGTCTTTGTGGGTTTCTTTCTTGCTTGTTTCTTTCACATTAGTAGGGTTCTGGAAGGAACAGAAATGAACTCACATATTCAGTTCTCCTGATTAACAAGAAGCCCGTCACACTCTCCCCAGTGTCCTCTGAAGCATCATTTAGATGGTTCAATTCAGTTCAGTTGCTCAGTTGTGTCCGACTCTTTGTGACCCCATGAATCGCAGCACGCCAGGCCTTCCTGTTCATTACCATCTCTCAGAGTTCATTCAGACTCACGTCCATCGAGTCCATGATGCCATCCAGCCATCTCATCCTCGGTTGTCCCCTTCTCCTCCTGCCCCCAATCCCTC
>SJYC01069031.1:0-11456 GCA_006408675.1 Madoqua kirkii
ATATTTTAAATACTGAAAACAAGTATTTGTCTTGGTATATTCATACCCAAATGAATGCTCCATTCCAAATAGACAAATTATATTCTTAGATAAGTGGATTGAAGGGACTCTCTTTAAAAGAACTAATTAAGGGTTTATAACACTAAGAAGAAAACTAAACCATAAATGAAGAGTGACAGCAAAGATAGTTGTTATAGAAACAGGGGTAAGTGTCACCAAAGTCAAAGGAACATGGATATTGAATCAATATTTAATACAAATATACTTAAAATCATATACTATACAGATAATGTGTGAACTTCATTATTAAATAATTTATTATTAATGATGAATTCTATGCCTGCAGATGAAAGTTTATTAGTTAGAAGCAGGATATGTTCATAATTAAAATATTCTAAGCTTCTTTTATTATTTAACAATAAAGTAGATGTACTGATTAATGATAAGTTAAGACAAGTATGAATATAAAATTTAAGGAAATTTATTGAAAATAGATGATAGAATGTGTCATAGTCAAACAAGGAGTAAAAAGAAAAGAAACTTAGAAAATATGATTTAATTCACAGTGGTTAAAATAAAAAGGCTTTGATCAATCTAAGAAAGTGAAAGTGAAGTCGCTCAGTTGTGTCCGACTCTTTGCGACCCCATGGACTGTAGCCCACCAGGCTCCTCTGTGCATGGGATTCTCCAAGCAAGAATACTGGAGTAGGTTGCCATTTCCTTCTCCAAGGGATCTTCCCGACCTGGGGATTGAACTCATGTCTCCTGCATTGCAGGCAGACGCTTTAACCTCTGAGCAGCAAAGGTATTACCTTGCCAACAAAGGTTCTTCTAGTCAAAGCTATGGTTTTTCCAGTAGTATGGATATGAGAGCTGGACTATAAAGAAAGCTGAGTGCTGAAGAATTGATGCTTTTGAACTGTGGTGTTGGAGAAGATTCTAAAGAGTCCCTTGGACTGCAAGGAGATACAACCAGTCTATCCTAGAAGAAATCAGACCTGAATATTCAGTGGAAGGACTGATGCTAAAGTAAACTCCAGTACTGCCGGAGTCCAGCTCCAGCAGCCAGGGGATTCAACCTGAAGGGAGGGATGGTGTCGATGAGTAATGATGCAGCCTCTCAGTTTTCTTGGACTGTGCATTTATTTCAAGTTTAAGATTTTCTTTTATACTTTTACAAAGGTGTTAGGTCAGAGGCTTGACATTTTCAGTTCCTCCTCACCCAGATTTATTATCTCCATAAATCATCATTGCCCTTCAGAGTTCCTGCTTCAGTGATTCTCTTGGAATCAGCTTTACCATCTATTATCTACTTCCTCTTATGTGTCCTATAGCTAAGTTGTGATTGCATTGTAACTCATGCTACATTGCTCAGTTCATTTCTTATCTTCCTAAATCCTGTTTGCCCCTAACATCCTGAGCTTACTATCTCTTAAAAAGGCTTCTAGCTATTAGTATCTCTAAAATTCCTAACCTCTGTAAGCTATGGTAAAATATGCTAACATTAAAACATTCCTTAAATCTTTAACTTATAACTATTTTAATTATTTCTAAGCCCTAAATTCAGTAAACTCCTTTGCCATAAACATTTTCCTCACAGTTAAGCTTCAGATAGTAATCCTTCCCATGGCCTCAAGCTGACGCCTATGCACTCATCCTGGAACACTCTTTTGTAAAAGTCCTTAAACAAATGTCAATGATTAACTTTATGAATTATTCTCTGAGCACAGCTGCAGAAGGCTTTGTGCCTTCTCATGCTTCTCTCAAGAACAATAAACACCTGAATATTCCTTTTCAGTCAACTCAGCCGAGGAAAGGAAAAGACTAGTCAGAATCATAAGGCCTAACTCCTTCATCCCGAGTCTGTGCCTGCAGGACAAAGAAAGGGGTTTGGGGCCATGCCTCCATTTTGTCAGTAATGCCTAACGTGGCTCCTGACACAATACCTTGACCCACCTGCTGCAAAGAACTGACTGAATGGAAAAGACCCTGATGCTAGGAAAGATTGAAGGCAGGAGGAGAAGGGGATGACAGAGGATGAGATGGTTGGATGGCGTCACTGATTTGATGGACACAAGTCTGAGCAAGCTCTGGGAGTTGGTAATGGACAGGGAAGCCTGGCATGCTGCAGTCCACGGGGTCTCAGAGAGTTGGACATGACTGACCAACTGAACCGAACTGACTGCACTGGAAACAATAAATGTACCACTAAAGAGCTATGATGATCAGAAACAACTTTTAGTTTTTAACTATTGGAAATGGGATAGAAACTATAAATGTTATGAGGAATAATACTAACATTACTTGACATAATTTAATAATATAAACTCCATGTTTAAAGAACTATGAAAAAAATGAGAAAAATACACAAACATCTCTCTCATGCCTTATGTGTGAAACAATAAAACTTGTGTGGGGATACTGAAGATCTGAAAAAAGCAGAGAAATCAATTAGCTTGGCCAAATAGAACCATATTCTGCTCAACTGCCATCTCTTCTGAGAGTTTTCCAGCACCATAAGATTCCTCCACTTGTATGCCTCAGGAGATGCCAGAGGTGAGCAGTGGGGTCCATGACATGGAGATGTGTGAATCCTAAACAAAAGTGTCATTGTGTGAATACTTAGCAATGATTTGTTATGCTTAGACAAGTGCTCTTTATATTATTTTGTGTTTATGATTATGAGCTGGTAAAAGATCATAATAAAAAAATAGTGAATGAAAGTAAAATATCAGTTTTAAAAGCAAGACACAAATTGGTAAAACAAATCAAAATATTTTTTTTTTCAAAATCTAAAAGCAATTTGGCATTTCTGCCAAATGATTTAAGAATGAGGATTCCATTGGACCAGTACTAACATCTAAACAAGTTTCTTAGAATAATAAGAGACACAGTGATCTTCACTGATACCTAATGTGAACAAAGGAAAAAAATCAAGCAAAGAGAAAAACCTCTCTTCCTGATACAGCTGACAAGTTTTTGAACATATTTCAGAAACTATAAACCCTCCAAATCAAACAAATTTCATTGTCTTAGCACGAGTTGGTGAATCTGTCTTTTATAACTTTGTACCATTATGAGTACTGTGAATAGAATGATCTGTCCTTAGTAATTTTACAGAGCAATAACAATGCTGTCTGGTCTTGTCATTAAATTCCTATATGACATTTATTTTAAATACACCAAAATAACACAAGCTAATGATCTGACACATTCCTCCAAGTCTTATAAGTGAATTACAAAAGAAAATCTCAGGAGATGCCAGAGGTGAGCAGTGGGGTCCATGACATGGAGATGTGTGAATCCTAAACAAAAGTGTCATTGTGTGAATACTTAGCAATGATTTGTTATGCTTAGACAAGTGCTCTTTATATTATTTTGTGTTTATGATTATGAGCTGGTAAAAGATCATAATAAAAAAATAGTGAATGAAAGTAAAATATCAGTTTTAAAAGCAAGACACAAATTGGTAAAACAAATCAAAATATTTTTTTTTTCAAAATCTAAAAGCAATTTGGCATTTCTGCCAAATGATTTAAGAATGAGGATTCCATTGGACCAGTACTAACATCTAAACAAGTTTCTTAGAATAATAAGAGACACAGTGATCTTCACTGATACCTAATGTGAACAAAGGAAAAAAATCAAGCAAAGAGAAAAACCTCTCTTCCTGATACAGCTGACAAGTTTTTGAACATATTTCAGAAACTATAAACCCTCCAAATCAAACAAATTTCATTGTCTTAGCACAAAATATTGACTTGGTGAATCTGTCTTTTATAACTTTGTACCATTATGAGTACTGTGAGTAGAATGATCTGTCCTTAGTAATTTTACAGAGCAATAACAATGCTGTCTGGTCTTGTCATTAAATTCCTATATGACATTTATTTTAAATACACCAAAATAACACAAGCTAATGATCTGACACATTCCTCCAAGTCTTATAAGTGAATTACAAAAGAAAATAAGCCAATAGGAAGAGTGATTTTTTTAACTGAAAATTATCTCTGATTACTTAGAGATAAGTCTGGTGAAATGTGTATCTGATTTGACAAACAATTTCTCTTGAAACCCTTTGCTTATTGCTCTTTTTTGCATCTTTGGAAGGCTGTAGAATGGTATATTAAGACTCTGTACAGTTATGAGTAAAGTGGATAGAATAAACTGTCCTTTATTAGTTTTATACAGCAATAACAATGCTGCTTGTTCTTGTGTTTTAATTTATATGTGATGTTTTTTAATACACTGAGTCACAACTAACAATAGGCTAACAGTTTTACAAGTTTTATATGTGAATTACAAAAGAAAAAGAATAATTCAGAGCCAAAATGATTTTTTAATTTAAATAACTCACTAATTGATATGTTACATACCTGTGATCAAAATCTGCACCCTACTTGGGAAAAATATACATTTCTATCATTCTCTTTACTGCGTTTTTAACATCTTTGTTCTGAAGGCTGTAGATCAAACGATGTAGCATAAGACTCACAAAGATATAAAAAATAGCTACAATTTTGCCCTGTTGTCTCAGAAGGGGACCTCAGATACATGCAGAACAGTGTCCAATAAAAGGCAGTGACAGCTGTCAGGAGAGACCCACAGGAGGAGAAGGCCTTGTGTCTCCCTTCTGCAGAGCGGATATGCAGAATGGCTCTAAAGATGAAAACGTAGGAGATGAAGATGATGGTGAGAGAACACGTGAGGTTGAAACCAACCCCCACGACCATGGCAGTTTCATTGAAATTAGTATCTGAGCAGGCCAGGACTAGGAGAGGTGGGTCCGCACAGAAAAAGTGGTTGATTTCATTGGGTCCACAGAAGGAGAGACGGAGCATCAGGATGGTCTGGGCAAGACCATTTGCAAAGCCATAAGAATAAGGAGCAGCAACAAGGGAAAGGCAGACACCTCGGGACATCTTGCTTCCATATAACAATGGTTTGCAGATGGCCACATAGTGATCATAAGCCATCACTGTGAGCATATAATAATCTGCAATCACCAAGGCAATGAAAAAGTGGAACTGTATAAAGCAGCCAAGGAAGGAAATGGTTTTCCTCTTGCATAAGAAATGAACCAGCATCTGAGGAGTGACAGTGGTGGCATAACAGAGATCTACAAAGGAGAGGTGGCTGAGGAAGAAGTACATTGGAGTCTGAAGCTTTGAGTCAGTTCTGATTAACAAAATCATGCTTACATTGCCGATGACTGTGATCAGGTAGATGACTAGGAAGACCGCACAAAGGACAGGCTGCAAGTCAGCACGATCTGTCAGTCCCAGGAGGATAAACTCAGTCACCTCTGTATAGTTTTCCTTTAACATTGTGTTTGCTCAGCTTCTAACATGTTCTAAAGTAAATGAATAAAACTCATTTGTCATTTTTCCTTTACTCACATCATATTGAATGCCCACTCCTCTCATAATGTATACAATGCTATTTGGTCTTGTGTTTCAATTTATATGTGGTATTACTTTAATACACTAAGTCACAGCTAACAATTTAAAAACATTCTTGCAAGAATTATTGGTGAATTACACAAGAGAATTATTAATAGACAAAACGATTTGTTAAAGTGCTCACTAATTGATCAGAGACTATTATATGTTACATGCCTGTGACCAAACGTCTACTCTATTTGACAAAAAATTTCTCTTGAATCACTTTCCTTATTGCTTTTTTAACATCTTTGTTCCGAAGGCTGTAGATCAAAGGGTTTAGCATAGGACTCATGAAAATGTAAAAAACAGCTACAATTTTGCTCTGTTCTATAGAAGTCTTGGAAGGGGGCCTCAGATACATGCAGAGAAGTGTCCCATAAAAGACAGTGACAGCTGTCAGGTGAGACCCACAGGTGGAAAAGGCCTTGTGTCTCCCTTCTGCAGAGCGGATATGCAGAATGGCTCTAAAGATGAAAATGTAGGAGATGAGGATGATGGTGAGAGAACATATGAGGTTGAAACCAGCAACTACAAACATGGCAGTCTCTTTGACATAAGTATCTGAGCAAGCCAGGACTAGGAGAGGTGGGTCCGCACAGTAAAAGTGGTTGATTTCACTGGGTCCACAGAAGGAGAGACGGAGCATCAGGATGGTCTGGGCAAGACCATTTGCAAAGCCATAAGAATAAGGAGCAGCAACAAGAGAAAGGCAGACACCTCGGGACATCTTGCTTCCATATAACAATGGTTTGCAGATGGCCACATAGCGATCATAAGCCATCACTGTGAGCATATAATAATCCGCAATCACCAAGGCAATGAAAAAGTGGAACTGTATAAAGCAGCCAAGAAAGGAAATGGTTTTCCTCTTGCATAAGAAATGAACCAGCATCTGAGGAGTGACAGTGGTGGCATAACAGAGATCTACAAAGGAGAGGTGGCTGAGGAAGAAGTACATTGGAGTCTGAAGCTTTGAGTCAGTTCTGATTAACAAAATCATGCTTACATTGCCGATGACTGTGATCAGGTAGATGACTAGGAAGACCGCAAAAAGGACAGGCTGCAAGTCAGCACGATCTGTCAGTCCCAGGAGGATAAACTCAGTCACCTCTGTATAGTTTTCCTTTAACATTGTGTTTGCTCAGCTTCCAACATGTTCTAAAGTAAATGAATAAAACTCACTTGTCATTTTTCCTTTACTCACATCATATTGAATGCCCACTCCTCTCATAATGTAAACGCAGGTGAAATAAATAGCCTAGTAAGCAGGAAATTTATAGTTTGAATATTTAAATTAATACAGAGCTCCTTTACATAAAGACAATCATACATTCAAATGCTTTTCTCCATGTCTTTTCATAGTTGAAAATCTTTTTTTTTTTGTGATCAGGTAGATGACTAAGAAGACCGCAAAAAGGACAGGCTGCAAGTCAGCTCGATCTGTCAGTCCCAGGAGGATAAACTCAGTCAGTTTTCCTTTAACATTGTGTTTGCTCAGCTTCCAATGAGATTTAACGTAAAAAGGAAATAAAAATGAATTTATCATTCATCATTTTTCCATTATTCACATCATTTATCCTGATGCTTATTCATCTCAAACTTGTAAATACTTATGGCATAAAGAAATAATCTAAGGAACATTCTTGGTAATCCAGTGGTTAAAATTTCACCTTCCAATGCAGGGGATAAGAGTTTGATCCCCAATACTTATGGCATAAAGAAATAATTTAAGGGACATTCTTGGTAATCCAGTGGTTAAAATTTCACCTTACAGTGCAGGGGATAAGAGTTTGATCCCCAGTTATCTAAGATATCACATGCCTCTTGGCAAACATTATAAGAAATTCAGTAAAGACTTCAGAAATGGTCCACATCAAAAAAATTTTTTAAAAGCAGAAATCACCTAGTAATCATGCATTAATGTTTTCAATATTTAATTTTAAAAGTAGAATTCCTTTCAGCTTCACTGGTGGCTCAAGTCATTAAAGAATCTGCCTGCAATGTGGAAGACACTGGTTTGATCTCTGGCTGGGTAAGAGCCCATGAAAAAGGAAATGGAAACTCACTCCAGTAACCTTGCCTGGAGAATTCCACGCACAGAGGATCCTGGAGGGCTATAGTCCATCAGGTCCTAAATGCTTGTTTGGGCATGACTGAGCGACTAACAACAAAAGGAAGGAGAGATCCTTTGCATAGGGTGGGATGATTTGGGAGAATGGCACTGAAACATGTACACTATCATATAAGAAATGAAGCGCCAGTCTATGTTCAATACAGGATACAGGATGCTTGGGGCTGGTGTACGGGATGATCTGGGGAGATGGTGTGGGGTGGGAGGTGGGAGGGAGCTTCAGCATTGGGAGATCATGTACAAATATGGCTGATTCATGTCAATGTATGGCAAAACCAATACAGTATTGTAAAATAGAATAAAGTATTAAATTAAAAATAAAACAAAAGGAAGGAGAGATCCTTTGCATATTTTCAAAAAAATTTTTTACATTTTTTTCATAGTAGAAGCTTTTATCTTTCCTAAAAATCATTATTGTTAATTGGTCACTTTCAATTTCTTTAATCATTACTTTTATTTGAAAGTATAATCCTTTGTTTTCAGTATAATTTTTATGTGGTATCTAAAACATCAGCAGTTGAAATATTTATTCACAATGGAATGATTTTTTCTTTTTGATTCTCTTTTCTTCAATTTATTTTTTAATTTTAGGAAAATTGTTTTATAATATTGTGTTGGTTTCTGCTGTACAACAATGCAGATTAGTCATATTTATATATATATCTCCTCTCCTCTCCCCATCCCACACTTCTAGGCACAATGGAATGAATTTAAGGTGTGGAATAAATAGATCCTTATAGAACCAGTGTCTGTCTATCTGCCACTCTAACCTCAAGGTCATTTTTAACCTAGTCCCTCACCCTGTTTAACATGTTCATTTTATCTACTCCTGCCTACCTCCAGAGGCCCTCACGTCAACAAATCTTGCTTAATTTTTTAAGACATCTCTGAATATACTTAGATTATTATATTATAGCCAATTATTGAGGGCAAAAATTGGTTCATGGGGCATAAAAGTAAATAAGTGATTTTCTATGAAAACAAATAAGCGTGTAGTATATAAATAGTTTGTGTATATTTTTAAACATATCAGTTGCTCAGTCGTGTCCGACTCTCTGTGACCCCATGAATCGCAGCATACCAGGCCTCCCTGTCCATCAGCAACTCCCGGAGTTCACTCAGACGCTCGCCCATCAAATCAGTGATGCCATCTAGCCATCTCATCCTCTGTTGTCCCCTTCTCCTCTTGCCCCCAATCCCTCCCAGCATCAGAGTCTTTCCAATGAGTCAACTCTTCTCATGAGGGGGCCAAAATACTGGAGTTTCAGCTTTAGCATTATTCCTTCCAAAGAAATCCCAAGGTTGATCTCCTTTAGAATAGACTGGTTGGATCTCCTTGCAGTCCAAGGGACTCTCAAATGGTATCAAATATTAAAGGACAGAGTGATTAGGGGAAAATAACGTATCAAAAATTTCATTTTGGGGGAGGAGACAATTACTTAAAATGATTGACAGACACGTCCCCAAACCATAATGATTTTGTTGTAACTCTCTCTCATTTTAACTCTTGCAGAGAATAAGAGTAAACTTTATGACAAGAATTCAACTTCCTTTTCATGAGGGGGCCAAAATACTGGAGTTTCAGCTTTAGCATTATTCCTTCCAAAGAAATCCCAAGGTTGATCTCCTTTAGAATAGACTGGTTGGATCTCCTTGCAGTCCAAGGGACTCTCAAATGGTATCAAATATTAAAGGACAGAGTGATTAGGGGAAAATAACGTATCAAAAATTTCATTTTGGGGGAGGAGACAATTACTTAAAATGATTGACAGACACGTCCCCAAACCATAATGATTTTGTTGTAACTCTCTCTCATTTTAACTCTTGCAGAGAATAAGAGTAAACTTTATGACAAGAATTCAACTTCCTTAAATCATGTAAAAGATCACACTGATAATAAAATAATCATATTACCTATAAAACTGAGACAGTAGGTAGAGAAATCACAAAGTTCAATTTTCAAATTTTGTGCATGATAAAGGAGACCATGAAGGCCATACTCAAAAAAGTCTACACTTTCTTTCAATAGCACATAACCAGGTGTGTCATTGTTATAAGACTCATTAATAGCTACAAGGTTAGGGATGGACATGAGTCACATGTAATGCACTTTGTAAATGAACCACTCCTGCTTTCTTAGCCATTTAAACTATTTCATTATCTACTTGAGATATTTGAACTTATTACCCAGGGTGATAAAATGCAGGCAAGTCATTTAAATCTATGAAACCACAATCATTTGGTTTTTCTAAATTTCTAAGATTAGAGTTATAGTCATAATAAGCAAATATTCTTTGTTTCTGTTTTGTGTCTTTAAGGTTTGTATTTATTCAATCATCAATCAAGATATTTAACATCTCCATTCAACTTTTACTGCATGGAAATGAGGCAGTGCAAGCAATAAATATTTAAGATCATTTACCTCAGTACTTTACAGTCATGATCTTTCTTTTCAAAAACAGAATACAATTTCCTACATAATTGGGCAAGAAAAACTCAGAAGTGGACAGAAATGGCTTGGAGACTAATGAGATTTGTGCTCTTGACAATCATACTTACCCTGATGCTCTGTCTGTGACCTATGATCTATAGCTTTTTTCAATATTATACCCCTTCATGGTACAGTTATAAATTTTTGTACTATGAGAAAAATAGAAGAATTTAAGCCTACTCAGTTCTTTTTTTAAATCTGTATGCTAATGAAGGTTGCAATTTTCATCTAATGAAATCTTGCACTTCTCCATGAGGGAAGTGTACAAAGCAACCAACATAATAATTAAAAATGGCTATTGAATCTGAGTCACTTTTTAACATTTCTCAAAGTGAGCTGTGTCTTATATTTGATGTGTGTCTTTATGATACCTCTTTTAGGGGGAAACCTATCCCCTTCATCAGGTGAAATTAAGTGGAAATTAGACAGGCAGTATCTAATCACACTAGGACCACAGCCTTGTCTAACTCAATGAAACTAAGCCATGCCCACCGGGCAATCCAAGATGGGTGGGTCATGGTGGAGAGGTCTGACAGAATGTGGTCCACTGGAGAAGGGAATGGCAAACCACTTCAGTATTCTTGCCTTGAGAACCCCATGAACAGTATGAAAAAGCAAAATGATAGGATACTGAAAGAGGAACTCCTAGGTCAGTAGGTACCCAATATGCTACTGGAGATCAGTGGAGAAATAACTCCAGAAAGAATGAAGGGATGGAGCCAAAGCAAAAACATATCCAAATTTGGATGTGACAGGTGGTAGAAGCAAGGTCTAAATCTGTAAAGAGCAATATTGCATAGGAACCTGGAATGTCAGGTCCATGAATCAGGGCAAACTCAGTTCAGCTCAGTTCAGTCACTCAGACGTGTCCGACTCTTTGCGACCCCAGGAATCACAGCATGCCAGGCCTCCCTGTTCACAACCATCTCTTGGAGTTCATTCAGACTCACGTCCATCGAGTCAGTGATGCCATCCAGCCATCTCATCCTCGGTCGTCACCTTCTCATCCTGCCCCCAATCCCTCCCAGCATCAAAGTCTTTTCCAATGAGTCAGCTCTTTGCATGAGCAGGCCAAAGTACTGGAGTTTCAGCTTTCGTCATTCCTTCCAAAGAAATCCCAGGGCTGATCTCCTTCAAAATGGACTGGTTGGATCTCCTTGCAGTCCAAGGGACTCTCAAGAGTCTTCTCCAACATCACAGTTCAAAAGTATTAATTCTTCGGCACTCAGTCTTCTTCACAGTTCAACTCTCACATCCATACATGACCAATGGGAAAACCATAGCCTTGACTAGAAGGAACTTAGTCAGCAAAGTAATGTCTCTGTTTTTAAATATACTATCTAGGTTGGTCATAACTTTTCTTCCAAGGACTAAGCGTCTTCTAATTTCA
>SJYC01069038.1:0-20099 GCA_006408675.1 Madoqua kirkii
CATAATGCAAATGCAGCAAGTCCCCTACACACAAACCTTTAAGTTTTGAATTTTCAAGATGAAAACCTGCCTTCCATCATGGTCAGGCTTTAGTGAAATTGCAGCTCATCCTGTCTCCTATTGTTGACCCTTCAGCTCTGCCGTCTCCCACCTTCTCTCCCTCCTCGTTGGTAAACTCTTCTTGCCTGCTCACTTGATGCCAGCCCCTGTATGTATGCCAGCTGTTGTCCTGTACTGCTGTACTTTTCAACGAACTGTAAGATTAAAAATGTTTTATCTTTTGTGTTTGTTTTTTTCATGTATTATTTGTGTGGTATTATAAACCTATTACTGTACAGTACTATATAGCCGATTGAGCTAGTTGGGCATCTGGGCTAACTTTGTTGGACTTCCGAACGTGGTCAGAACATGAACAGAACCTGCATGAACAGAACATGAACAGAACTTGTGTGTAGACTTACTGTAGTCTGAGGAGTGCATCTTTCCCAGCCAAGGTCACCTGCTAAGGCCTCCTCACGTCCAGTCCAGACCTTGGTTCCCTTCTAATTTACACTTTCATAAATATCACTTGGCCTATATGTTCAGAAGCATTTACAGGGAATGTTAAAATCTTTACACAAAAGCATAAAGAGGAGAGAGCAGCTGGTAGATCCCAGTGGCGTATCTTCATGGAACATAGGAGCAGGGAGCCTTAATCTAAATGGAAAGTTTGTTAGCCACCCCTAAGAACCCTGCCCTTAAATAGCCCATGTCCAGTTCTGAGAAGGGCCCCTTCCCCAGCAGGGAGCCTTGACGCCCTGGAGTCCCAGGCCTACAGCACAGGTCCCTTCCCCCACATCCGACACCACCAGTGCTTGAAGGATGCTGTTACATTTTCTCTCTGTAGGGTCCCCCAGGAACCTCCTGAGATGTCCCCTCATCCTGGGTTCCCACACTTTGCACTCTTTTTGTGTAGGTGCTAGTTCAGAAGGAGGCGGCCCACGCCAGCTCCCTCCACTGAGACAGAAAGGCTCACCAACAGCTAGGGGCTGGGCGGCAGACAGAAGCATCCTGGGGCCGGGCCGGGCCACGAGGCACATGGATTCAATTCCCTGACCAGGGATCGAACTTAAGCCTCCTGCCTCAGCAGCTTGTTTTAACAACACAAGAACGCCAGGAGTCTGTTTGTAAACTTTTCTGTTTTCCAGTGCTGGGTCTACAGTACTGCACAAGCTTGTTTCTGGTTGTGGCAAGCGGGGGCTACTCCCTAATTGTGGCGCGGGCTTCTCCCTGTGGTGAGTCTCTCGCTGCAGAGCACGGGCTCCAGGGCAGTGGGTTCAGCCGTGGCCCGAGGGCTGTGCAGCTCTCAGGCTTAGCTGTCCTGTGGCATGTGGGATCTTCCTGAATCAGGGATCAAAAACCCCGTGTCTCCTGCACTGGCAGGCAGATTCATCGCCACTGAGCCACCAGGGAAGCCTCCTTCACAGGTTCTGTTTGTTTGGAAACCTCTTATAAATCCAGGAGACTTGATGGGTCAAGAAAAGGCCAGTTGTGTTCTAAGTGACTGGGACAAGGCACTCTTTGCTTATCTCGCTGTTTATTGTTTTGCCCCCAAAGCCTGAACCCTCAGCTGTGTTCAGGAGGAAAAGGTGATGCTTTGTCTTAGATAGAGACACAGTGCTGCCATTTGATTTTCATATCAAACGAAAGATCAGTATCAGCTGACTTAGAACGGATGTGTCTAAGGTACAGGAGTGATCTAAGTCCTTGTTACTCAACATGGTCCACAGACCAGCAGCATCAGTGTTGCCTATGGGTCCCAACCCCGGGCCCACTGAGCCAGAGCTGCACTTCAGAGATGTGTCTGCAGATCCGTTTGGCAGTGACCCTGCCCTGGGATCATTCAGACTGATAAAAGCAGACCAGCAGGTGAGGCTGAGAAAAGTGGATGGACCAGATGAACTAGGGGTCGGGGATAGGTGAGAGATATGTCTGAAAACATGGGTGGGCAATGGCTGTTTGCTGGGCCTGCTGATTCAGTTTGAGTGATTCTCCACTGCACACATAGCACCTGAGTCACTTGCATGTAATTCACCACGTGATCACTGACTCAGCACGGTGACAGTTTGGAATAAAAGGAAAATTCATGTCCGGTGGTCACTGCTCCCCTCCCCACAGGGCTGAGGGCTCCTGGGGAGGTCAGGCATCTGTTCTCATCACTGTGCTTCTTTCTAGAAAGAGCTGAAGATGGAGCATGATGAAGAAATCATTTTCTGGTGTACTTGGGCTAATTAAAAAAAAAAACCCACCACCATCCGATTAGTTGCAGAACTCACTTTCAAGAGTTTTCACAATGCCAATTCCATTCTTTATTTCTTCATACCACAAACATTTTACTGCCTTTTTACAACCTGAATTTACATAAGCAAATTGCAAAGGAAAAACAGGCATTCTTTTATCCTCCAAAATGCATGTAAGAAATATAGCACAAACTCTAGTATTTATACATGAACAGGCTTAGTTGAAGCTTTATGGCAATTTCTTAAAATGAGCATGACAGTTTAAATACTTATGCCTGTAAAGGTTTGCATAATCTATTATACACAGTTATTTCAGAAGCAGTTAAGACATTAATCAGAGAAAAACTTCAACAAAAAGCTCTAACAATTGTGTGCAACTTAAATTATTTACAATTAAACATTTAGGGTCCTGATTCACAAAACTTAGTGCATATCATGATTTTTGCAGAGAAGCTAAGTAGTATGCAGAATATTCCTTGGGTAAAATCTAGAATAAATGGCTTTTAGAAGAATGTCTGTAACATGCTTATTGGAAACTAGAGGAAAAGTAACAAAACAAAAACGTCAACAACTGCATTTGATTTGAAAATTTAAGTAGACAGCAGCAATCAGAAAAAACAGGGGCCACAAGAGAAGAGCTGGTGGCATTTTTGATATTAGTTTTGTTATGTGCAAGGAGAAAAACTATTCTCCCCATTTTTGTCCTTAAAAAAAAAACCCAATAATCACTACATGTGAACTCAGAGTCTTTCTTCTTCCAGAGTTGTCTTTAAACTTAACACCAAAATTAGCAAATGTGGATAAAAAGTACCATAAGTTCAGTGGGTTTCGTTTTAGTAGGGAAAGCCTGGGGCAGGGTTACCAAGGGATTAGCTATTCAAATTACGAGAGAATTGTCACAGATAAGGCGTCAGAAACCCAAGCTTCCCCTTGAAGCACTTTGGTGGATTCAAAAGTGATTTTACATATATGCCAAAGGAGATGACGCAAAGAAAATGAGCAGGACAATCTGTTTTCAAGGTAAAGTGACAGAATTTTCAGTGAATCAGGTACCAGGTTAAAGCCTTAAAAAAAAAAAAAAGCCAACATTTACAGTAAACATTTTAAACTCTGGAATGCAGATATAGTACAGTTACTGGTAAGTTACATTTACAAAACTGCTTCAGACAGTAGTTGCTCCAGAGTCAGAATTGAAAAATGTACAAGCCAGCTCATGAGAACCTTAGATACAATGTTATTAAAATACATTGTTAATCATAAAAATACTTTACTATGTACATGTACACTGTATAAACTCTAGGTCTGCTCAATCCCACTTCTGCCAGGGCAGCGCACTATCTCCACCTGCTCCTCACACAATGCACACAGCCGGTCCAGCCGCCAGTTCTTCAGCAGCGTGGGGAAGGGCTTCTCGTCCTGCAACGCGTCTAGGTGAAAGAGTCGCTTTTACTTCCACTGTACCTTACCTTCCTAAACGCTGGTCCGAGTAACTCTGGGCACTCACATGATTCATTTGCGATTTGATTACACTTTAGCAGAAGGCTATAGTTCATCTGGTCAGTTATTACACTGTCCTGCTTGTAGTCGGGATGCTTTGCGATAAACTCCCTCATCCATTTGGCAACTGTCATTAATTCTCCTGGCGGGGGGAAAATAATTTTTTTTAATGACAACTTAGTAGTATTTTTTTATTTGTTGGGTTTGCATTTTATCTTTAGAAAGGCGACATTTAGCACCTGGACAACACAACCCTGAAGAAGAATCAAGAGTGGCGTTTGGGCCAAGCCACAGGGCAGGGGCTGGGAACAAGACGTTTTTCACCTTGACTGAAGAACTCCTCCTGGGAAGGGTTTCCTGCTGCAGGCAGGAGCAAGAACACACATGTCCTGCTGCTATGAGGCCTGTTAGGTGCCAGGCATATGGGGACGCCACCCACCCTAAGACACAGGAGCCAGCGCATGTTGACTAGCCCGTGTCCTCCCGTCCAGCCAGACCTGCCCGTATCCGTGTCAGAGACTGCCCTGGACGGGGGGCTCTGGGCTCCCCAGAGCGACCCGATCCAAGAGGGACACAAAACAGTACGCAGATGACTCAGAGAGAAACCCGTGGAGACAGCACTTGGGGGGTTGTCCTCTTGGCTCTGGAAACCTTACGGAAGCCTCAAGCGAAACACACAAGCCAGTCCTCTTAGTCACAGCTGACAGCTCCCTGGCCACCGGGATCTCAAAGCTGGGAGAGCAGGGGTCCTCAGTCCGAGCTGTGTGCTTAGTTGGTTCACCTTGGACCTCGCTTAGACTCATATAAAGAGTCCAGGGTGCTGCAGAGCACACACAGTTGGGCAATAATGACAAACTATCCACGCACAGTATTCCATCGCCTGAAATGCCATTGGGTTAAAGACTCAACATTGGTTTATGAGCTAGTAAGAGAAAAAGCGCTGCCGATTCTCTTTCACAGGAGACTGTGAAAGACAACAAGGTGTATGTAACCACAGAGATGGTACTCCCCAGAAAGTGCAGTGATCAGGATGCTGTGTACTCTAAAAGACCACTCTAAAATCTGAGTATCTTAAGACTGTGAGGTTCTGCCTATGCTGAGATTCTTTTTTAAAGCAGAGGAAAGCGGAGGCTGCCGTACCGGATGCTCTCTTCTTGATGAGCCTCAGGTAGTTCAGGATGCTGCACCTGGTGTCCACATCCACCTCCATGCTCTCCAGGTAGGAGTTCAGGATGGGGATCAGCCCGGGGAACACGCCTTCCTGCGAGGGGCAGCGCGCGGTCAGGCAGGGGCGCCCTGGGCGGGGCTCTGGGCAGGCGGGCGGGGCACAGGCCAAGGCGGGCCCTACCTTGCCGTTGATGATGGTGTCGATGGTCATGAGCGCGTACTCCTCGGCCGCTGGCTCCGCCCTGCCCGCGGCCTTGCCGCAGCCGTCCACCACGGCGTTGCCACCTGCTGGAGGGGCGTGGGGCGTGTTAGCAACTGGTGCGGCCTCCGGGGACCCCAGAAATGCAACAAGAGGCGGTACCTTTGCAAATGTCTTTTCTGAAGTAAAACAGTTCCTGCAGGACGGCGTCTCGCTTCTGGGCGACCTTCATGTTCTCATCAACCTGAGAGGAAAACCATCGTGGCCACGTCAGAATGTTCCGGAAATCGGAACACTCGTGCTCCCATGCGGGTGGGGACCCACCTGTGACCAACCCTCCCATCCCCAGCGCTGGCTCAGGCCAGAGAGGCTGCGCGCTCAGGTGGAGTCGTGTTTTTCAACCCCAGCCTGGGACGTGCTTTTCGATAACGGGGCAACATGCACCTTAGAAATCCATGTGAAACTTACACGCGTGGAGGCTGCCTGGGAAAACCGGGGGGAATGTATGGTGCTGGGGAGGCACGGGGCGTCCCGGCTCACAGCCGGAGGCACGGAGGGAGGCGCAGAGATCCTGCTGCCTTGAGGGGTGGGGGCCCCTCTGTCCTCCCTGCCCCCAGGGCTTTGCTGCCTCACCCGAACAACTGGCAGTGGGCAGGTCACCCACTCCCTCAGGAGCCCCCAGCTCCCTCTTCATGAATTCTTCATTTATTTGGATCAACATAACGAAATCTTAGGGGACACTCAAATATACAAAACGGACGAAAGTCAGAGGTCACACTGGAAGGGCCGGCTGAGACAAAGTCCGGGATCAGCTTTGCCCTTCACACCCATTAATTCCTACAGTTATTTATTTTTTTAAAAAGGTACGTATGACCTTCGGATTAATGTAGATAGTTCTAGGAATATGTTCAAATAATAATCCTCATATGTCTGGCTTCAATCCTAATCAACACTTGTATTTTTCTTAGTCTTGACAAAAAGTCACAACGATCAACAGTTCTAACTTCTGCTTTTATAAATTACTTTTTCAGTCTGTTTTTACTACTGCTCTTTAGACTCTGAATTTGACTACTTAGGTTTATTTTTAATCTTTCTGTTAAAGCATTTAAAGCTATGGTTTTCCCTTGAGACCAGCTTGCCTGCCTCATTTTCCTATACAATCTCCAGTTCTAATTTTGATTTAATCTAGAACCTATTAGGAAAACAATTTAAAATTTCCAATGGTTAAATTTTTCCTGAACATTTTCTTGATGAGTTTTGGTGGAAATGTACTTACTGTATGCTGTTTAGTTTTGAGAAGTGAAAATTTTCATTGATTAATTTTTGATATTCTTCCTCAGGGCATTCAAAAGGCACGTGTGGTATGAGATCTGTGATACAAACGACACAGCCAGGCTTGTTAGCCGTGCTGTTTGCCTCCGCTGTGGCTTTTCTCTTCTTCTGACTGTGCGGCCTGTCAGTTACTGAGTAATAGGACGGGCGCTCTTGTAAGTGGTCTACTCCACCGGCCTGATGCGGCCCCAGGACAGCCCGCGCGGCCCCACTCTACACCTGCACACCGAGGCGCCGAGAGGACACCAACCGCCCAGGTGAAAAGGCTGGTGCAAGCCAACTGAGTGTTCACCCGGACCAACATCTTACCCACTGCACTACAGTGCCCTTAAATTCATTTATGCTCTTGAGAAGCTATGCTTTCTGGACAAAAAAAAAAAAAAAAAAAATCATGTCTCTAATGATCTTGGACGAGCAAGTGGATAAACTTGCTCTCTGCATCTCATTTAAGACTCTCTCACATTTCTCTGTTACAACTTTGCCATTCCTGTATTCTTTTTAAAAGGTCATTATGGAGCTCTTTACTGTCAACATCTGTCCCTGTTTTAGGTGTATCTTATGCAAATCACACTGCCCTTTTAGATCTCCGTTTTCAGCTTTTGAATAGGAGAAAAGTCTATTCAAATTTGTCTTCATCTTATGTTCCCCATTGTGTGCTCTCCTGGGCATACTGTCTTCCCACGCCCACGGCCCCAGACCCACTGCTGTGGCTCCGGAAGTTTCTTTGTTCTCTCCCCACCCCCTTTGGCTAAGAGATTAGAAGCAACAAATCCTATTTCTAAGCATTGAGTGTTTCTTCTTACTTTCAGACAGTTCAGTCGCTCAGTTGTGTCCAACTTTTTGCAACCCCATGAACCGCAGCACGCCAGGCTTCCCTGTCCATCACCAACTCCTTAAGATTACTCAAACTCATGTCCATTGAGTTGGTGATGCCATCCAACCATCTCATCCTCTGTCATCCCCTTCTCCTTCCGCCCTCAATCTTTCCCAGCATCAGGGTCTTTTCCAATGAGTCAACTCTTCGTATGAGGTGGCCAAAGTATTAAGAGTTTCAACTTCAGCATCAGTCCTTCAAATGAACACCCAGGGCTGATCTCCTTTAGGATGGACTGATTGGATCTCCTTGCAGTCCAAGGGACTCAAGAGTCTTCTCCAACACCACATTTGAAAAGCATCAATTCTTCTATGCTCAGTTTTCTTCACAGTCCAACTCTCACATCCATATATGAACACTGGAAAAACCATAGCCTTGACTAGACAGACAAGTAGTTTTGAAATTCTTTCTCCAGATGTCAGCCATTAAGAAGCATCTAATATTCCCCTCCTTCCACTGACCCCTTGCTAGATAAGATTTCTGTCTGACTTTGAGCTCTAACTTCATCTTTTTTGTTATAGTCATTTGGAATTTAAAGACTAGCTTGGCTGCCTGAGACATCCATGGTTCTAGTTCTTTACCTTCCAGATTCTGGAGACTTCTCTCCATCTCTTCCAGCATTTAATACTGCAGATGAGAAATGAGACCAACTGATTTTTCTTCTTTTTGGCAGAAAGCTAAGTAGCCTACTTTCCTCTCCTTTCTGGACAGCTGATCTTTTCTTTGAGATTCTTCCTAGATTTTGGTTCTTCTTTACCTATTTCTGTCTCATACTTAATGGACTCTTACTCAGGGAAAATTATATTTGTTTATTTTCTTTATTGTATCTACATGTCTTTTGTGTAGACTACTCTCTTCTTCTAATTATTAGACAAACACTGAACTTTTCAAAGAAGTTCTCTCTTGCTTTTCCCTTGAGTTCTGTTTCTCTGCCGTCCTACAGGGATGAGTTTGGCTTGGTTCCCAAAATCAGTGACTTTGACCTTCAACCACATCTGCTTACTGGGGAGTATACTGAGTTTTAAAAGTGTGGCTACCACATTGTTTCTGAGAACTCCTCTGCTCTCCAAATGCTCTTTGATCCACAGGGCTTGTTTATTTAAGACGTGACTCTTCTCTAGAATTTCTTCAAGGGCATTAGTGAAAATTTCTTAAAATATTCTTTCCAGTTTCCAAATTAACCGTGTCCTACTGAGGATAACACACTCTGGGGCCCATGGGCTCTTCTCTTTAAGGCTATTAAAAGTTTTCAAGTTTCTCCTGCCTTTCAGATATCTATACCTGACCCTGGAACAATGCGTGTCCCCCTAGATGAAGATGCTCTCCAGCAGTGAACATCATAGTACTCCACAATCTGCTGCTGGTCGAACTCTTGGATATGGAGGAACTGACTGTAAGTTACATGTAGTTTTCTGACTGTGTGAAGGTCAGAGTCCCTAAGGCCTGTGTTGTCCAAGTGTCAAGTGTATTTACATTCATAAGCAAAGGCCTCGACTGGCAGCTCTGAGGGACCTGTGACATGGGCTGATCTCCCCAGGGGGTGCCCCACAAGGCTAAGAGGGGCCCGCAGGGTCCCGCAGGTCACCTTGGGCCTAGGCACAGTGGGCAGGCAGGGTGCCTGCCTGCCAGACTTCTTCAGGGCGCATGTATGCGCGCCGGCAGGAGTGGCTTCCCCAGAGGAAGGGGGCAACGGGGGCAGGCGTTGGCCCGGCGGCTCTGGTCCTCCTCCCACGCTCGCTGGGACAAGCAGCGTGTCCTGCTGTCTCTGCTCTGGCCCTGAGCCCGGCTGACCCCCACTCTGCCCGGCAGACTCTCCTGGCCCCTCTCCGTGCCGGGACCCTCCAGCCGGGAACCCAGGAACCCAAGGCCTCCGTGCTCGCTTGGCTATGCCCCCAAGGTCTGCAGCGTTGCAGCCTCGCAGCCTGGAGCTATTTCAAGGCCCTGAACAGCTTCTTGAAAGCTCCATCTTGGTTTTAGTTGGGCTAGGGTGGATTCAGATCTCCAGAAACCTCCCCAGCTCAGTGCTTCTGAGGCACCCCCTCCCTGCACTGAGTAGTCACGCGTCCCTTCCTCCCGAGTCTGAGGTTGTGACTGGCCTGGGAGTTGACGGGATGAAACACACTGGGGGGCACCCCCTCCCACCACCATCTTAAATCAAAAGTCTAGAAATTGGCGGTTATTCAAATAAACTCTGAATGTCCTTCAAATGGGCCGAGTAAGGAGCTACCATCAGCACTCCTTTTTCAGGAGTCTCCACCAAAATGGTCCCCAAATCTATAGTGTAAGCTTTGGTTTGAAAGGAAAAAAAAAACAGTGGAAGGGGAACATTTTTTCTAAGGAGGAACAGGTCTAAGTGAGGTCACAGTTGAAACAAGTATTATACAGAAAGGAGCATCAGATGATAATCCACTCACTCACAGCTAGCCCTACAGTGAACACCGTCCTTACCTTGGACAGCGGGATGAGAAAGTCCAGTTTGTAGGACAGGATCACCCTGGTGAGCAGCACCACGAACACCACATACGCGGAGTTCTCGAAGTCCGTCAGCTGAACCTGGACGTGGGGCCAAGGTGTCAGGGGCCCACTGTGTCTCCCCGAGGGGCCCTGCAGGTCACAGTGTTCCCGTGCACCTCCTGAGCCCCCACCTGGGGCTGGAAGCCTCTGCCCACAGTTTACTCCCAGAAAGCAGTCCTCCTGAGCCACTGGGCTCGCATGAAACACACAGACACAGACACACAGACACACACTCGAGCCTCTGGGGAGGGTACAGGTGGGTGGGTGGGTGGCAGTCAGGTGGGAACAGACACACAGATACCCGAGCCTCTGGGGAGGGTACAGGTGGGTGGGTGGCAGTCAGGTGGGAATAGGCTCTACCGAGTTGGTCCTGCCCGTGGGCTATGTACCTCCATGGGCCGGAATTCCACTCTCCACCCAATGTCAGAGTTTGGAGGAGGAGGCTTGAATCGCATTGTCTGCCAATTTGTGGACTGAATATTCTGTAATCAAAAAGCAGAGAATAAAACCAGTTTTCCACATATCTAGGAAGATACTAAGATGGTTTCATATTTAACATATGAAGCAGACTATTTACTGTCTATACCCTTCGACCTACAAAGGAAACTGAACAGTGAGCATTTTCCAGAAGTGAGGTGACATGTCAGTGACTCTGAAAGTAGCAGTCATGTTCTTTATTTTTTAAAACATTTGTTGCAGATACCTCAAAGTGGTCGGACTCGTTGGCATCATCCAGGTGGATTTTCTCTTCAAACAGAGTCAGCGGGTCTCTGATGAAGAGATGCGCCACGTGCTGGGCCAGCAGGTGGTCGAGGCCTGCGGAGAGGTCACACCAGGCTCACTCTAGAGCTGCTCTCCATGCCCTGGGGACCGCAGACAGCTGGGGGGTGGGGGGGGGCGTTGAAGAAAGGCAGCTAGGAGCTTAGGAGACGCTGGGTTGTGCAGGATTCTTGTGCCGCCCCGAGTTTATCCTGCAGACCCGAGGGGAGTGTCGGAGTTGTGTTCGCCCCTTAAATGACGCCTGTGGGGATCTGAGGGACACAGCTCCAAAGTCAGCTCTTTTCGCTTAAAGTTAAGCTGTAACAAGTATCTGGGACTTGAAGCTTTAGGGCAAACAGCCTCGTAAGAAAAGTTAAGAGATCTCACATTAAAAATAGAAGCCGGACGGGAGTCAGCAAAGGAGTTTGAGAGTTTTGAAGAACTAAAGGCTTACAGTTGAATCTACACAAGGGAAATGGAGGCTCACCTTCCTGCAATAGCTGCTCGTAGATTTCTTTGTCTTTTGTCAGGTCAATGTCATTGTATTTCTCACCGCACTCAGATAAGTAACTGTCTATCGAATCGTATCGGGACTTACTGATCCTATAGTGGTTGTTCTTCAGTGGCTAAAATTGAAAAAATACAAACGAATGCCATATAAAGGATGTGGAAATAAAGTAATGCCCCAAGGAATTATATTAAAAGGTTGTATACTCTATAAATAATTACATAAAACTGTCCAACCTGAATATGAGATCCTGAAAAATAGATATTAACCCTGGAAAGTATTAGAATTAAAAAAAAAAATTGGAGACAATTTAATCTGTTCTCAGATCTCAGTTAAATATACATACATATTTCTTTTTTTTTTCTTTACAAGTGATTCACCATTATTATTAAGACTAGAAAATGCCCACGTTGGGAGCAAAAATATAAACCCACCATGTATTCTTGCCTGGAAAATCCCAGGCACAAAGGAGCCTAGTGAGCTTATATATAGTCCATGGGGTTGCAAAGAGCTGGACATGACTAAGCCACTAACACTTTCACTTTCATAATGTAAACCAAAAAATTTGGTTTATGCCATTAAAAAACCATTAAAATGTGTACTTTAAAGCTTATTTGTACTTAGCATGGTCAACAATTTATGAACAATTATATAAAGACCAGAGCAGCAGTGGCACAGCCCTGGTCAAGAACTGGAGAATCCTCTGTGAGGACTCCTTTACGAACAGGCACGTCTGCATCTCAGTTCTGGACTTTCTTTACTCACTGGGTCTGGGGGTGGGCAGGGCTGAGCAACTATTTTTAAAGAGCTCTACAGGCAGTTCTGATGCATACTCTTGGTTGGAGAGATGCAGGATCAGAGTTCAACATGCAAACAAGAGGCACAAACCTACACTTCTTAGGCAAAACTCACCCTTTATAAGGGGCCAAGGAATCTGACAACAGATTGCGCTTTCCCCAGCAGAGAAAGCACCAGAGGCAAAGCACTCATGTAGCGCCAAAAGCTTTCTGGTAAAAACAGCCATCAGCACTGACTCCCCAAACAAAGAAAAACTGTTCTCTTAATTTTAGAGGGCAAAACAAACACAGATTGCAACAAATGATGGAAATTAACTTGGCACTGCCCCTCCCCACCAACCAAATCACATTTCTCACGTTCTCACCCCAAACACACCACAAGCCAAAGACTGGCTGATAAGCTGTCAGCTTCTTCCCGTGTGTGACTAACCCACTCAGGATGAAACCGGTTTAAGGGAGACTTCAACACTGTGAGTGGCGACAAGCCCCCCACTTCACCTGCCGGATTCAAAAGGCTGGTAAGGAAAAGCGTGCCCACCTCCAGTCCTCTCTCCTCCCGAGTTCTATCATCTACAGACGCAGAAATCACGCCCCAGCGACAATCAATGTCTGACACATAGCCTCGGTAAAAAGGCGACGCAGCACTCAAAGCCATCTAGGAACAAACAGAAGTCAGCACCTGCAAGGTCAAAGTGTCACCAACACGCTGAAGAAGGCTCCATGCAGTTACCCCCGGTCTAGAAGCACCAGCTTATGCCACCCCTGCGGGCTCTACCACAGACACTGTGCCTGCCTGCTCCTGGGGAAGGACGGCGGGAGAGACTCCAGCCCTGGCCTCTGCTTCCTTGAATCATCCTCTCTAGATGGTGAGGACAGGAGGGATGAGAGAAGGAAACAGCTACGCTTGAACTTGACGTTTAACACATAAATGACTTGCTAGCTAAAGCATTGCTAAACTCTTCAGCTTAGACGCTTATCCATGAGCTCTCTGTTTGCATACTAGTTATGTTAGTTCAGTTCTAAATGAAGTCTTAACTGGATTTAAATGGCACATGGTCAGCAAATTTTGCACATGCAGTCTTTATCTGATACAAAAGAGTAGTTAAAATTAGGGGTGATTTCTACTTACGACAATTGGGCAGATGGTAGCCAACTGATCATAAAGGTATCTGGCCTCAGATATGCTGCATGCTTGGAATGTTACCTGTTTAAGAATCACAGATTATTAAAGAATAATACAAAATCATCCTCATCCTCCTCAAGGAGCCAGTCCGAGAAGGAAGGTCGTTGCTCATGGCATGTGAGGTCATTCCACTGATGCCATCACTGAAGCCAGTTTTAAAAGCTGTCTCAGACGAACTTGTCTAGAATATAGTGTTAATCATGTTTGCATGGGATATAATAACCATGTTCTGATGTTAAGTAAGATTAAGAAGTCAGGAAAGAAAAACAGGACCTATACTAACAGTGAAGCTCAGCCAGGCACTTCTCCTCTGGGGCTGGCCATCCGTATGTGGTCGGCTGCAGGCTTGTATACATTTTGGTACAAAAGGAGAATCTGGATATGTGAATGATGAACTTCAAAGCTCCCCACTATGGCACAATGGGTAATAGCTTGGAAGGGGGCAGGACTGTAGAGAAGGAAGGAGGAGAAGGCAGTTTAAACACTTTGACTGCCCAGGAAGAACTGCAGGCTGGTGGAGGAGGCACAGAAGAGCCACAGCGGGCCCAGAGACCGGTGGGCACAGACCAGAGAGAGCAGACCTGGGTTTGGGCCCACGTGATCCTTGGGCAGGTGGAGAGCTGCAGCACCAGGACACGACGGGCTTACTGAGCCGCGGAAAAGACCAAGAGACCCTGTAAGCATGCTCTCTTCTCAGGTTTTTGATTGGTGTCTCTTAGATGGTCTAGTACACACTACATTTACAGGCTCTGGAAAAGTCAACCCTAGAAAATATGCTTAAGAAAACTGGTAGCTGAAATTCAATAACCAAGTTACAACACTGAGACAGCTTAGAGCTTAGTTATTTTAAGTACATTTAAGAGCTAGCTTCCTTACCCAAGGATCGAGAGAGCCACAGCCAAACCAAACAGGACGTCACTGCCATTAATGATGAGAAAGGAAAAAAGAATTCTTAACACCTTAAAAAGGTATGAATATATGAATGGTTTTGGCTTCTGGTATCCTTTCAAAGGATCATATAAAGAAGAGAAGCAGTTTCCCCTCAGGAAAATGAGGAGGGGGAAAAAAGAAGAAACATTGATTTTAGGAAACTAAATACCTAACATTTGTCTAGTACCCAGTGTTGAAATCATAGAATTTTCTTGGGGGTGGGGGGTAGGAAGGGAGTCTGTCATAACATGCATGAACTTATTAAATGATTCCTGAAAAGTCCCCCAAGAGTCAAAAAAAATTTGAATATGTTACAATACTTTTTGTTCTGTATAGTGAGTTGCTCAAAAGCCTTAAAACAATACTTTGAAATCATTTTGTCCTGCCTTCTTGTAATGGGTAGTTTCTAGAGTTCCACGTAAAAGATAACAGAGAGACTTCTGTGGAGATTGGTGGAATCTGTCTCATTTTCCACTTACTCACAGTAACTGGGCTAAAGACTTTTAAGAGTAGTATTGAAAGTGGGGTGGCTGGATATGCCATTTAGAAAAAGAAAACAATGTTAAAACCACGACAAAGCTTAAACTGGATGGAAAACTGTATCTATAAGCAATAAAAATGCAAACTACCTGCCATTAGGACACATTTGTTTGTATAAACACTGTATCAAGGGAAAGAATGATCCCTTTGGAATGGGGCGACAGTGAGTCTTCGGCAAAACACCTTGGTTTAATAGTAAATCGATGAAAAAAGGCAACTGGCACTCCAACAGCACTGCTTCGATTTTAAAGCCGTGCACTGTTAAGTTCTAGAGTTTACTGGCTCTCCTCAGAAATATTTGTAATTAAGATGGTTAAGTAGATATGCAGTTAAAAGTCAAAAGGTCTCCTTTTTTATGCAGTGTACCCAGTTGGAAGGACACTCAAGGCCTAGGTTTGTTTGGCAGATACGCTTTATACCACTTACGTCAGTAAGTCGGGGAAAGCGGGGAGAACGGGATCCTCACCCATGGTTCAACATACTTAGCATGGATACATCTGAGTCTGACATTGAATTCTGATTATACAAAGCTGCAAAAATGAACACATCCGAGACCCAAGTGCAGGAAGGGGTGCCTCTGTGCGAAGCTGCCTGAGATGGAGGGACACAGAGTCACCAGCTGTGTGTGCAGAGCAGAGCCACCCCACGTGGGGCCAGGCTTCATGGTGCTCCAACCAGCCAAGTAACTGGAACTAGAAAAAAATTTCCTTAAGTAATAACGAGGCCCTCCTTTTATCGGAGATTTTGAAACATCTAGTTTTGAGCCACTCCTACTTCTAACTTTTTTTTTTTTAATTTGTATTTACTTATTTTTGGCTGCACTGGGCCTTCGCTGCTGTGAGTGGGCTTTTCACAGCAGCAGCTTCTTGTGTGGAGCACAGGCTCGAGGTGCACAGGCTCAGCTGCCCTGAGGCATGCGGAATCTTCCCGGGCTAGGATCGAACCTGTGTCCTCCTGCACTGGCAGGCGAATTCTTAACCTTAGGTGGTCTTTTCCTGGACCACCAGGAAGGTCCCAACATGATTTTAAACAAACTAAAGATTGAAACCAGTATTGCTGTTAATAAAAACAACAAAAGAGTATGAGCTGAGTCAGACTTAGAAAAGGCCTTAATATAAACTCTTCTTTCAACTGCTGAGAAAACTGAGGCCTGAAGGGAAAGCAGTTAGCCAAGTACCCGAGAGATGACAGCTGAAGCCTGGAGCAGGCTGGCGGGGGTCCCCCCATAGATCGCCTATGGGATGGGGATGCAGCACTGCTGCATCACTGCCGTAGGCACCAGCAATCAGATTAGACCCGGGGTTGCGGGGGGAGCAGTTTAATCCTGTCATTAAAAGAGAGGCTATTCTATGTCCTGTGAAACAGCCAGGGGCAAAGCAAACCAAGGCTGTTAAATATTTATTCTTTTTATACCACTATACAGCCTTACAGGAAGATAGATTGTTTAAAGTCCAAACAATCCTACCCTTGGACCACAAACTCACTGGGGTGCATCCAGGGTTCATTTTCAGAAACAGATTTGAGCAGTGTTTACAATCTCAAAGCTAAACCATCACTAGATGGCAGCAGAAATTAGGCACAGAAAGAACTGAGACAGTGGCCCTGGAACATTCCACATTTTAAGTTCACGAGCAACTATGTCTTTGCAGCGAACTGAAGATTTTGCAAATTCTGTTCAGTGATACCTTCCAATGAATTTACTAACATAACTTCAGTGGTTTTCAGAAAGATGTTGCTAGTTCCAGTAATATTTCAACCTGATGACTCGTGCACCTCAAGAAAAGAAGGTAATCAAGAGAAGTGGAGGCGGAAGCACCTCTCCGGGTCTTTGCACGATACCTGCAGGCAGCAGTTGCCCATCCCGAAGCCATGGCGTCCATGTAGATGTGGTCGGGCTTCGAGGCCTTCGTGGCCTCCTCGTCCTCAGGGAAAGTCTCTATAAACGGAGCTGGGGTGTTCTTGTCCTTAAAGACTGTGGTAATAGAAACAGAAAGAGGAGAGAGCAAGGAGTGAGAGGCAGCATCAACAGCGGGGCAGGGGCCGCCCCTCCCACCCACGGACTCACTGGGCACGTTGATGACCACTTTCTCGCCCCTCCGGTGCCGGATGTTCCTGGTGAGCGTGCTGAAACAGACAAGAAACATCCTGAGTGGGCTGCCCAAAACCACTCATACGGAAGAAGAATTTGATAATACCGTGCTACGAGGGACGGCTCCTCCCTCAGACAGTCCCCTAAGGCAGCCCTACAGAAAAATCACATGAGGGATTTCCTGCAGCCTCGCCGGCGGGCTCCTGCCTGCGGACGGCACCCTCTCTCCTGTCCAAGCCCCTTCCCTGGCTCCGGGTGACTCCCCAAATCAAGCTCAAGTGTTCAAGGTCTGCTGCGGTCTGGCCTCACGCTATGCTTCTAACAATTTCCATGTCAAGTCCAAAACCTGAGCCAAGTTGAGGTCCTCACGTTCCCCATACCTCACAGGACCCCAGTACCTCATCGCTGCCCCCATCCAACCCGCAGCTTAACACCATCTCACGGCCCACCACCTGATCCAGAAGCCCCCAGGCACGCTGAGAGCAGCAAACATGCGGCCAGCAGATTTTTAAGACTTGGTTTAGAAATAAAGTAAAACTTACTAGTAGTTTAAAAATACTGATTGCAAATTGGAAGTGTGTGTGTCATTAGTCACTCAATCGTGTCCAACTCTTTGCGACTCCATGGACTGTAGCCCACCAGGCTCCTCTGTCCATGGGATTCTCTAGGCAAGAATGCTGGAGTGGGCTGCCATGCCTTCCTCCAGGGGACCTTCCGGACCCAGAGCCAAGCCTGAGTCTCCTGCCGTGTAGGCAGAGTCCTTACCGTCTGAGCCACCAGGGATGCTCTCAAGTTGGATATAGCTATAAATGTAATTTTTTTTTTTTTTACTTAACGTGGCTACTAAATTACTATTAAAATGATATGTGTGGCTCGCATTATAGTTTTACCAGGCAGGGCTGCTGCCCGCCCGGCATAAAGCCACCACTCTCGGGAGGCCTGCCTTTGACCAACCCCTCCGGTCAGAAGCACCCTCCGATGTCGGGTGTTGCCATCTTTGGACATAATCTACCTTTTCTTACAGTTGACCATCTCTTCCTTGGCACACTCTAACCCTAATGTTGGAAACTAAGCTTCTGCGTCTTCCTCCTCCCCAAAGATTCCATGCGTAGCGAGTATGAAGATGTGTTACAGGAATGAACACCGAGCTGTCACAGGTCCCTATAGGTCAGGAGCCCAGGTTCAGGATCACAGGGGAGACCCAAAGGCACAATGCTGAGATCAAACCGGTGTGGGTCCTAAAGCAACCTGAAACCCTGGAATCAGAACTAAAGAGCAGAAGGTAGCACGTGCCTACTTCACACACAGGTACTGGACATGTTACCTTATAGTCAAGGTACACGAGCAGGGTGGGGAGACCACAGACACTGGGGTAAAAGATTAAAATAACGACAAGGAAGCTTCTCCAAACAGGGACTGAAATGACCTGGGACTGAAATGAATTTGCAGTTAAGTGAACAACTTTAGGAAGACTTGGAAAACAGGCAGATCCGGCCTGGAAACAAGCGGCAAGGGCCGTGCAGCCAGGGGGCAGGGTGTGCGCTGGTGCAGCTGCGCGTCTGCTGGCTTCAGGAAGCGCACACAGGAGCGTGGGGGTGGGGGGTGGGGGGCCACTGCACCCCCAAGGCAGGGGCCGGGCGCTGAGTCAGGGACACTGCACCCCCAAGGCAAGGGCCGGGTGCTGAGTCACGGGCACCACCACGGGCACTCACCTGAAGCGCGGGTGCTTGTTGATGGCTTCATCAGGAAAGAAGAGGGACTTGGAAGCTCCTCCTTCCACCGGGCTGGGTTTGAACTCGGGCAGCGTGAACCCAGGGCAGCCTAATCTACAACAAATTGAAGAACTAAAGAGATAGAATGTGTCTCCAAGGATTAAAAACTCGCAAGTGCAACACTGCCTTGTTCAGGGGGGCCCAGGTGTTCTGTCAACCCCCGGGCCCCTTGCAACCTGCCCGCTGCAACCTGTCTTGCTCACCAAGCTCTTCTCTTGTGATCGCAGCCTTGGGCTAATTTATCAAAAGCCTCTGTCCACCCAGGGTCTGCAGGGCGCATGTCACAGCCGCCTCAGCTGTTTCCCCCAGGAGCCTCTTTCTGTCTGAGGCATGCTCCTGCACCGGCTGTCAGCCTTGCACATCCTCACTTCCCGGCAGTGTGGGTGCCCTGGGAAGGGTATCCTGTTTCCTGCCTCTGCCCAGCACCTCCAAATCCCTCTGGATCAGGCAGGTCCCCCATAGGTGACCCCCTTCGGCCCCAGGTTTCCCCTGGAGGCTGAAATCCAACCCTATTATCTCACTTGACTTAAGAAGCGCTTTAATTCCAACACAGAAACAAAGCTTTGCTTTCATCCCTAAAAGTAAAGTTCAAATTCCACACCACGGGCAGTGACGCCACCAGCTCTCCCAAGTTTAAGGTCACTGCTGAGTGTGCTGGGGGCAGGCATGGGACTCACAGAGCAGCACCAGCAGAGGAAAAGTGGCTGCTGGGTGGGGGCGCAGCTCTAGGGTGGGGAATTTCTGGCCTAAGAGCCGAAACTAGCTGGTGCCTTCTTTATTTTCAGCCTCACCTTAATAAAACCGGTTGCCCGCAACCACCTTGTGAAGAACAGTGAACTTGCCCATCACATCCGGAACAGTCCCAGATGTGATGGGGTCTCGGGAGCATTCCTGCAGCAGCCTGCGTTATCCACCTTGAGCCAGAAGCCTTAGGAAGAGCCCTCGCAGAGAGTGGCAGACTGAGACCCGGGGACTCTCCGCTGACCAGGGTCAGGCTGGAGCAGGGAGGGGAGCGCCAGTGCGCTGGGCAGGAAGTGGGCGGCTGGGACTCAGACCGGCACGCCCAGCAGGGCCTTCCCTCTAGACGACCCATCCGGCCATCCGACGGCGCCTCCAGGGGTGGGGACGCCCTCCACCTGCCCGCCGGGCCAGCGCTGGCAGGCGGATCAAGGCCACAGGGACCGAGGAACTGCACTTCCGGTAGCGTCAGCCTGAGTAATTGACGTGCCAACAGTCACATGAGCATGGGGTCACAGGGCCACCCTGCAGTTGCACCCGTTTATGAACAGGGAACCCCCTGTTCACACTGAAAAAAGCCTAGTCTTCTCCCTCTTGATCCCCAAACAAGACTTTCCTTATCACTTAACTGTGCATGTAAGATCAGGCTTTTACAAACCAATAATTATTACTCTTGTTTTGCTTACAAATCCAAAAATACCCTCCCATCATAAAAGATAAACTTTAAAAACAATTAGATTTTTAGAATAAAATGTATTCCTTGCTCAACCTTCCTCCCTTCATAATGTGAGGAAAAGATACTTGTCTAAAATATTTGATAAGGTACTTCAACAAGGCCTCGATTATTTCGACGTGATGATGGAGATTTTAAAAAAGAAAATTCCCTTTATGTGTCCTAAGACTGGTGGTGTGGCTTCTGAA
>SJYC01069039.1:0-25792 GCA_006408675.1 Madoqua kirkii
TTATGGTCTGAGCCACCAAGCAGCACACAGTAGTTCTTATTTATCTCAAAACATCTGGAAGATAGAACCTTCCAGATTCTGAGGATAAGTAAGTTCCTTGGCTCTTTCCTGAGAACAGGATCCTGGTCACCAAGTGGCTGACAAGAGAGGGTGCCGTGGACCAACAGCTCTGCAGTGCACAGCTGGGGAGAAGGCAGGGAGGGAAAACTGATGAGTCTCATAAAGGGGGCGATGCTTTGCAGTCAAGGGGGAAAAAAAACACCATCCTCCCCCTTATTGTAGATAGTAGGCACGTGTGACTTCTTGGATTTAAGGAGTGAGGGCCCCTGGAGGACTCCCACAAGGTGCAGGAGAACTCCGAGCTTCAGGAGGGCGGGCTCTCAGCTGCAGGCGAGAGAGGGACAAAGCAAGCTTGGCCCCTGTGAGTGTGCTTAGCGAAGAACTTGTCCCCAGTTCAGGGATCACCGTGGAGATAGGAGAAATTCAGGGGTTTCATTCTCAGAAACTGGTGGTAGGTTAACCCACTCGACAAAGGAAGGGGCTGAGAGCTGGTGCTGAAACAGGATGTCCAGCTCCGAAGCCACTGCTGTGTTCAGGGGGGGCCCCAAGCCCCCAGGATTCCAGACCCATCTCAGGGAAGGTCTCTCATAACCACATCTCACAGAGGCCCTGGACGCTGCAGCAGGCCCCACCAGCAGCTCTGACCTGCTGAAGACGGGGTCTAGGGGACGGAGATGCGCCAACCCAAGCCCCTTCCTACCAAGCCTGGAATTCATGGGGAAAGGTTACAATCTCAGATACATCAGAGCTCCTGACTTGGGGCGCTAATGCTGGCCTGCTGCCTGGGTCCATGCCACTCCTTGGCATAACTATTAGGTGGGGTCAGCCTGATCCCCAGAGAGGCTCATCTGTGTCTGCGCTTTTCCCAGGGCTGGGCTGCCAGCAGAAGATTAGCTGAGAAGGCAGCAGTCACATCACTAAACCTGTTAACATCTGCCCTGCGGACAGAGAAAGTGACTGCATATTCTCCGTATTTCAGACCTGAAAGCACACTGGCATTTCTCCAGGAGGGAATCATCCGCCATCTGGGAACCAACAGCACCTTGCAAGTGGCTCAAATGGCTCGAGATCTTCATCACAGCAGCCCACTCCCCCATCACCGCCCGCCTCCCCCCGCCCCACTCCTTTCCCTTCCACCTCTAGCGTCCTCTCGGCTTGGAGCCTCATTTAAACCTAAGTTACTTTGCCAACAAAGGTCCGTCTAGTCAAGGCTATGGTTTTTCCTGTGGTCATGTATGGATGTGAGAGTTGGACTGTGAAGAAAACTGAGCCCAGAAGAATTGATGCTTTTGAACTGTGGTGTTGGAGAAGACTCTTGAGAGTCCCTTGGACTGCAAGGACATCCAACCAGTCCATCCTAAAGGAGATCAGTCCTGGGTGCTCTTTGGAAGGAATGATGCTAAAGCTGAAACTCCAGTACTTTGGCCACCTCATGGGAAGAGCTGACTCATTGGAAAATACTCTGATGCTGGGAGGGATTGGGGGCAGGAGGAGAAGGGGACGACCAAGGATGAGATGGCTGGATGGCATCACTGACTCGATGGACGCGAGTTTGAGTGAACTCCGGGAGATGGTGATGGACAGGGAGGCCTGGCGTGCTGCGATTCATGGGGTCACAAAGAGTCAGACATGACTGAGCAACTGAACTGAAGGGCTGTATATTTTTTTTCTTGTATAAAAAGAGGATAATGCCTACCTCAGGGGGTCACTAGTGAGGATTACAAAGAATCACGCCTGCCAAGTGCCTAAAACGGAAATGAGTCCACGCATCCTCCGGTGTTACTGGGGATTACCTTCTAAGGTCTCAGTGCAGGGACACACATATCGAGGCAGAATGGTGTCTTGCAAATATTCTTAGAGGGGCATGATGGCCTGTAATCAACATTACCCAAAAGACTTGAGATAGAGCAGAATATCATGAATATTTCACCCTAACGCTGCTTCTCATGGCATTTATTTCCAGTACTCGGGGTCTCAGTAAAAGGAAAGCCTTCTGGCACAACACCCATTAGCACTGCAAAAGTAGGCACGAATCAAGTCACTCCCCTCCCGACCACTGCCAAGGTGTGACACTCAGAGGAAGGCAGTGCCCACTGCACGCGGCTGCCCGGCTGCTCCAGCCCAGCCCAGCCCCTCCTCTCCAGTTCCGCCCCCAGCCCGCACCAAGGTGACCGCTGGCCTTGATGCTTCTCTGGGCCTGGACGGCACCTCTGCTATCTGCTTGGCAAGCTCTGGCCGCAGGCCTTTGGGAAGCTGGCTCCGGAGGGACTCTGGTCAAGGGCCCTCTCTTCAGAAGACCCTTGGCTGACTCCCAACACCAGGAGCCCTCTTGGCCCCACATCCATGGGCTCCACCCACACTTGGACCTGGTGAAGTTATGGAAGGTGGTTACCCTGGCCAGAGCGGTCGCAATTTCCCCTCTCTTCTCACAAATATTATAATCATGGGCATTAGGAACATGTTTTAATCTCTAGAAAATATGGAAAAGAACCACCATGTCCCTTCCAACTCTTAACTATTGTTTCTGTAGTTACACTCTTTCAGAAATTCTCACAGTATAGGACCATCTCTTTTTCGTTCCCTCTCAAATGCAAGACATTGCATACTCTGTATTGCCAGGAAGGGAGTTTCTTTTCAAATCCATTGTCTTGCTACCCAAGGCTCACCCCTTCTAGCACACGATCTCTTAAATTGTATGCATACATCAGTGGAAATGTTCCTAAAGCTGATTACCTCCTCTTGTGCTACAACAGGAAGACACTAAACACACTCCCATTTATGAAGGCTTCAGATTCCGGGCAGTTTCATTTCTGTAAGGAGAGTCATGACAGAGCACGGACCTGGGAGGCAGCCACCAGCTACCGCGCCTAGATCTGCTTCTCCCAGCTGCTCTTGGCATTGGTTTCTCACTATGTAGCTTGCCCTGAGCGGAGGAAGATGACCAGTGTGCAGGAACAGTGTATGAAGTGGGTGATCTCTGGGTGAGGGCTTGGGAGAGGCTTCCAGGAGTAAAGTGCATGCCCTCTGTGCTACATACTTGCTTCCTAGTTGAGGCTGTTTGCGTTCTGAGGCCAGCAATTCCTGACCCCTGGGTCCCCTCTCACCCAGCCAGAGCGGCCCTGGGCTGAGGCAGCACCGCAGGCTGTGCTGCGCCTTCCAAGCGCCCAACTTGTGTAAACACGTGAACACTTGAGCGGGAAATGAGGGGAGTGCTCCCAAATAACCTCTCTAGGTTGCTCTGAGGCTTCCAGGGCTCAGCATATTCTTTCAAACAAAAACCTTTTTTAAATTAAAAAAAAATGTAAACGTTCGTAGAGGCTCTGGCCTCTGGGTTTGTTTTAAAACCCTGCTTCTTCAGCACACAGTTCAGAAAGAGGTTAACTGAATCCACAGGACTGAAAAGGGCCTGGGGCATGGGAGACAAGGCAGTGGATTTGTGTGAAAATCTACCTAATTACAAACATCTGGTTTGGGGGTTCTTTTGTAATCTTGTTGTGGAAATAAGTTTAATTACTAAATCCTGACCACTGCAGACACAAACATCTAAAAACACTGAGAGCTCTCCAAACAGAGTGGAGCCATGGCCGAAGAAACTCTCCAAAAATACACCAACACAGGTAACCAAGCTTTCTGGATGCCTACAGATGTATTCTTTTGGCTGGATGTCTAATTGCTTACGATTCCTTAATTTCTCAAACAGTATCTGAGAAACTCAGCCTTTAAGAGGTGATGATTCAGGGTCACCGTTCTGAACTACTCAATCCTTTATGATCAGTTTCAGTATATAATCCCCTTGGCTACTAAGTTCAGTGACCAAAATGCATATGCTTTCTGAACTCAATTCTGTTTCTCTCTGAGACTCATAATCAAGATTTCAAGGACCCTACAAGCTGTGAAAACACGCATGGGCTTTGTGCCATTTATCTTGGCAGGAAACCAATTTTTGCTCTTTTCCCAAGTTCTTAATATGTTCGGGATCGGTCTCTGCCAAAGCCTCCGGGCCCTGCCTAACCGGCAAGTTTGGGCTCACTTCTGTTCCCGTCCCCAGAATTCCTTGAAAGCCTGCTGCCCTCCCTGCCCCCAGGATGACCCACCGCCCCCCACCTCAAGGGTCCCACACACGCCTGGGTCTCTCGCGGGGGTAAGCAGGGTTCAGGGGCATTGACCAGGCTCCCTCTCTGGGTCAGGCACCTCACCCTCCTCAGTTTTAGCCCTGTCTGCAGGCCTGCGGCCGCCCCACCATAAACACAGCCTGCCCAGACGTTGCTCTGGCTTCCTCTGCCCAGTATCTCTGCTGCACTAGCACGGGGCTCCTTCACCTGGAGGGTCCCAACCCAGAAGGCCCAAGCAGTTTCGCAGGAACCAGCCTCTCCGGCCCCCACCCTAGGCAACATTCTCTCCCCTTCCCCAGTAATGAGGCGCCCTCTGCAGTGGGAGCTCCTAGCCTCCAGTTACCTTCCCAGGCAATTTTCCCACCCCCTCCGAAGGGACCTGAGCTTCCCTGGTGGCTCAGCTGGTAAAGAATCCGCCTGCAGTGCGGGAGACCCGGGTTCAATCCCTGGGTTGGGAAGATCCCCTGGAGAAGGGAATGGCTACCCACTCCAGTGTTCTGGCCTGGAGAACTCCATGGACTATATAGTCCATGGGGTTGCAAAGAGTTGAACAGGACTGAGTGACTTTCAGTTCACTTCTGAAGGGACCCAGGATTCCGTACCACCATTCCTAGACTGACACTCCTATCGTGAGACCCTGGCCCAATGCATGGCCCATCACAGAGGCCCTTCTACAGCCTCGGCCTCTACCCTCGCCCCATACTCTGCTCTGGTCTCACGCCATGGCACAGACCCTCAGCTTCAGGAACTTTACAGTTGCATGTCTGGACACGCCCCTCCCTGGCGCCCTTGCCACCTCCATCCGAGATCCTCCCAGAAGTCCCCCATCCCGCCCCCATCTCTAAGGCTCCCAGGATTTGCAGGTAGAGAGCATATTTCTCCCTCCTCCCTGTGCCCCCACCACACACCCGCCTGCACACCACTGGCGCTCTTCCAGGGCAGAGAACGCCTCCCTTTCCTCGGTTTCTCTCTTCAAGCCCGTGACCGACCACGGGAAGTCTGTAATAAACAGCAGTCACTTGACAAATACATAAAAGTCATCCATCACAGAAATAAAGTCATTAGTGTTTTGCCACACGTTAAGGGAAGCTGAAGTCTTAGCTTTTCTGAAAGAAACATTCTGCAATATCATCTTGCCTTTTTAAGTAGAGCCACTGGGAGGCTCAGGAAGGTTTATGTAGGAAATTAAAACTTTCTAGAAACCTAATATCAATGGGTTTGTAATTAGATTTCCAGGAGCCAGTAAAATATGTTCTCTTTGAAAAATGCTAAAACCCAAAAAGGTAACAGGATAAGGAAATGAAATGGATTCTACCATCTCTTGTACACATTTCCTGATTTTCGTAAGTTATGTGGAGTTGTTTTCTGAAACAGTTAAATAGTTGAAAGGATACAGTTGAAATTGTAGGGCTTCCCTGGTGGCTCAGTGGTAGAGAATCTGCCCACCAATGCAGGGAACGCGCCTTAGATCCCTGGGCTGGGAGGCTGCACAGGCCACAGAGCAACTAAGCCCGCACCACAACTACTGAGCCTGCGCTCTGGAACCCGGGAGCCGCAACTCCCGGCCCACGTGCAGCAACTGCTTCAGCCCTTGTGCCCTGGAGTCCATGCTCTGCAACAAGAGAAGCCTCCGCAGTGAGAAGCCTGTGCACTGGGCTAGAGGAACCCAGCTGCCTGAGGCATTGCTCCAGTTTTGGAGAGCGGGGGCTCCTCGCTAGCTTGGTGCACAGGCCATTTTGGGGGCTCCTCTTGCTGTGGAGCACAGGCTCCCGGGCCCGCCGGAGCACAGGCTTAGGAGCTATGGCTCACAGGCTTAGCTGCTCCGAGGCAAGTGGGGTCTTCCCAGACCAGGGAACGAACTCGTTTCTCCTGCACTAGCAGGCGGATTCTTCACCATTGAGCCACCAGGGAAGCCCAATAAACTATTTAAAAAAAAAAAAAAAGGAGCACAGGCTTAGGAGCTATGGCTCACAGGCTTAGCTGCTCCGAGGCAAGTGGGGTCTTCCCAGACCAGGGAACGAACTCGTTTCTCCTGCACTAGCAGGCGGATTCTTCACCATTGAGCCACCAGGGAAGCCCAATAAACTATTAAAAAAAAAAAAAATTTTGTAGGGGCTTCCCTGGAGGCCCAGTGGTTAAGACCCCCGCTTCCAATGTGGGGACACAGGTTCAATGCCTGGTCAGGGAACTAAGAACCCACAAAACATGCAATGAGATCAAAAAGGTGTTTTGTTTTTTTTTTTAATTGTATGTGCTGTGCTCAGTTGCTTTAGTCATGTCTGACTCTTTGTGACCTTATGGACCATAGCCTGCCAGGCTCCTCTGTCCATGGGATTCTCCAGGCAAGGATACTAAAGTGGGTTGCCATGCCCTCTTCCTTTAAATTGTATCTATATACACGCAGGTCAGGAAGCAACAGTTCGAACCTGACATGGAACAACAGACTGGTTCCAAATAGGAAAAGGAGTACATTAAGGCTGTATATTGTCACCCTGCTTATTTAACTTCTACGCAGAGTACATCATGAGAAACGCTGGGCTGGAAGAAGCACAGATGGAATCAAGATTGCTGGGAGAAATATCAATAACCTCAGATATGCAGATGACACCACCCTTATGGCAGAAAGTGAAGAGGAACTAAAAAGCCTCTTGATGAAAGTGAAAGAGGAGAGTGAAAAAGTTGGCTTAAAGCTCAACATTCAGAAAACTAAGATCCTGGCATCCGGTCCCATCACTTCATGGGAAATAGATGGGGAAACAGTGGAAACAGTGTCAGACTTTATTTTGGGGGGAGCTCCAAAATCACTGCAGATGGTGATTGCAGCCACGAAATTAAAAGATGCTTACTCTTTGGAAGAAAAGTTATGACCAACCTAGACAGCATATTAAAAAGCAGAGATATTACTTTGCCAACAAAGGTCCGTCTAGTCAAGGCTATGGTTTTTCCTGTGGTCATGTACGGATGTGAGAGTTGGACTGTGAAGAAAGGGGGAGCTCCAAAATCACTGCAGATGGTGATTGCAGCCACGAAATTAAAAGATGCTTACTCTTTGGAAGAAAAGTTATGACCAACCTAGACAGCATATTAAAAAGCAGAGATATTACTTTGCCAACAAAGGTCCGTCTAGTCAAGGCTATGGTTTTTCCTGTGGTCATGTACGGATGTGAGAGTTGGACTGTGAAGAAAACTGAGTGCTGAAGAATTGACGCTTTTGAACTGTGGTGCTGGAGAAGACTCCAGAGTCCCTTAGACTGCAGAGAGATCCAACCAGTCCATCCTAAAGGGGACCAGTCCAGGGTGTTCATTGGAAGGACTGATGCTGAGGCTGAAACTCCAATACTTTGGCCACCTCATAAGAAGAGTTGACTTATTGGAAAAGATCCTGATGCTGGGAGGGATTGGGGGCAGGAGGAGAAGGGGATGACAGAAGATGAGATGGCTGGATGGCATCACTGACTCGATGCACATGAGTTTGAATGAACTACAGGAGCTGATGATGGACAGGGAGGCCTGGCGAGCTGCAGTTCATGGGGTTGCAAAGAGTCAGACACTACTAAGCGACTGAACTGAACTGACACACACATATATATACACAAATAAGCACACAATTCAAAACCAAATGACAGAATTTTTTCATTAGTCTTACAGATGAGGAAATTGTGGTCCAGAAGTTCTGTACCGAAGATCACACAACTGTTTGGAAGAAGGCCTGAGCTGTGCTCCCACCTTCAAGTTAGCCCATTTTTACACATGTATGCAAACTTCGAAATAATCATGTTTTAACCAAAGACAAACAGTGATACAAAGTAATGAACATTACAGCATGAAGGCAAAGAAAACCTTGATTTTAAACATTTGACTAAATCTAGGTTGCTGGAGGTGTAAGCACGAGGGCTAGCTTTTGGACAAAGTTTATAGACAAAAGAGAGGAAAGCTGAAGGAAAAACAAAAAAGGTGCAGCAAAGACTTCCACCTCTGATCAAGATGGAGTAACAGTGATCAGTTTTAACCTCCCACTGTATACCTGTGATACAAGGAAAATGTTTGAGTGAGTGAGACCGCCAAATGCTCCAGGTTCCTGCCTGCAGAGAGGCACTAGACCCTGGGCAGGGGGGTGAAGCAGAGCCTGTCGGGGAAGGCGGCTCCCTGAATTGAAGACGGAGAGCTGAAGGTCTGAAGGAACCAAGTCAACTAGAAGTCACAGGACCAAAGAGAAGAGAGCTGCACCAACAACCCTGGAGATCTGTAGAGGGTCTGTATTAAGGACTTGGCACTGACCTGACCATCACGTGAGAGGCAAGGACCCAAAGCTGGGACAGAGTGCCTTCCCACAAGCCAGAACAGAGTGACTCCTAGTTCAGGGGACCACAGCAAGTCCTCCTGAAGGCCTTGCCTCAGCAGAAGGGAATAACTAGCCCTAAGCTGAGACTTCTCGACCCACAAATTGTAAAAGAAAGACCTGAAAGGATCAAATGTGCTTGGTCACTCAGTTGTGTCTGACTCTTTGCATCTCTTTGGACTGTGGCCCACCGGGCTCCTCTGTTTATTGGATTTTTCAGGCAAGAATACCGGAGTGGGTTACCATTTCCTTCTCCAGGGGATCTTCCTGACCCAGGGATTGAACTCACATCTCCTGCACTGCATGTGGATTCTTTACTGGTTGAGCTATCAAACCATCCCCAAATAATGATATTTCAGAACAAAGCTTTTAGGAAAATACAAATATCAAGCACCCAAGAAGGTAAAATTCATGACGTCTGGCATCCAAAGATTATCAGTCATGCAAAGAAGCAGAGGAACCTACTGAAAATAAAGAGGAAAAAAAAAATCAATTGAATCTTACCTTAAATGACAAAGATAGAATTAGCAAAAACATTAAAATAGTTACTAGAACTGTAGTTATTAGAACTGTACGCTGTAAGTTCAAAAAACAGTTTTAGCAAGGTTGCAGGATACAATATAAATACATAAAATCCATTTTAATGTATTAGCAACAAATAATCAGAAATTGTAACTTAAAGAGTAATGCAATTTATAATAAAAAATATGAAACAGTGATAAATCTGTCAAAGGACATGAAAGACTTGTCCACTGAAAACTACAAAACACTGCTGAGAGAAAAACAAAGAAGGGGAGAGATGCTCCTGGGTTGGAAGCATCATTGTTAAGATGTCACCTCTCCCCAAATGATCTATAAATTTGATGCAACCACAGACAAAATCCCAGCAGGGTTCATTTTGGGTAGGAACTGCCAAGCTGTGCTAAAATTCATGTGGAAATTCAAAGAACCTAAAAAAATCAAAACAAGTTGAAAAACAGCAAAGTTAGAGAGTTAACACTGCTGCTGCTGCTGCTAAGTCGCTTCAGTCGTGTCCGACTCTGTGCGACCCCATAGGAGGCAGCCCACCAGGCTCCCCACTCTCTGGGATTCTCCAGGCAAGAACACTGGAGTGGGTTGCCATTTCCTTCTCCAATGCATGAAAGTGAAAAGTGAAAGTGAAGTCGCTCAGTCATGTCCGACTCTTCACAACCCCATGGACTGCAGCCCACCAGGCTCCTCTGTCCATGGGATTTTCCAGGCAACAGTACTGGAGTGGGGTGCCATTGCCTTCTCCGAGAGTTAACACTACTTGCTATCAAAACTTATTATAAATTATAGCAATAAAAGAGTGTGGTATTGGCATAAAGAACAAGAGATCAACAAACAGTGTGGAGTCCAGAAATGAAACCACACACACACAGGTAACAAACAGTTTAAGAATGTGCAAAGGCCTTCAGCAACAGAGAAAAGATTCTTCAACAAGCCGTGCCAGAGCACTGTGCAAAAGCAACCAAACCCCAAAATCCACACCCGGCATCATATACAAAAATTAACTCCAAAGGGGTCATAGGCCTAAATGTAAAACTAACGGAAGATTTCCTTGATACCAGACTAAAAACATGATTCTTAAAAAATAAAAAAAAAAGGACAAATTAAATTTCATCAAAACCAACAACTTCTGTTCCTCAAAAGACACAATTAAGAGAATGAAAATAGACTGAGAACACAAATGTGCAAAGCATGTATCTGATATAAGACCTACATCCAGAATACAAAGAACTCTCAAAACGCAGTAATAAGAAAACAACTCAAATAGACAAATTATTTCAACACACTTCACCAAAAAAAAAAAAACCAAACAGATGGCAAATAGGCACATGGAAAGGTACTCAACATCAGCAGCCTTAGAGAAATACAAATAAAAAATACAATAAAATACCACCACAAGTCAATTAGAATGGCTAAAATTAAAGAGACTAATATTAAATCAGACTTTATATTTTTGGGCTCCAAAATCACTGCAGATGGTGACTGCAGCCATGAAATTAAAAGACGCTTACTCCTTGGAAGAAAAGTTATGACCAACCTAGATAGCATATTCCAGAGAAGGCAGTGGCACCCTACTCCAGTACTGTTGCCTGGAAAATCCCATGGATGGAGAAGCCTGGTGGGCTGCAGTCCATGGGGTCGCTGAGAGTTGGACAGGACTCAGTGACTTCACTTTTCACTTTCATGCATTGGAGAAGGAAATGGCAACCCACTCCAGTGTTCTTGCCTGGAGAATCCCAGGGACAGGGGATCCTGAGGAGAAGCCTGGTGGGCTGCAGTCCATGGGGTCGCTGAGAGTTGGACAGGACTCAGTGACTTCACTTTTCACTTTCATGCATTGGAGAAGGAAATGGCAACCCACTCCAGTGTTCTTGCCTGGAGAATCCCAGGGACAGGGGAGCCTGGTGGGCTACTGTCTGTGGTGTCGCACAGAGTCGGAGACAACTGAAGCTACTTAGCAGCAGCAGCAGCAGATAGCATATTCAAAAGCAGATACATTACTTTGCCAACAAAGGTCTGTCTAGTCAGAGCTATGGTTTTTCCAGTGGTCATGTATGGATGTGAGAGTTGGACTGTGAAGAAGGCTGAGCACCTTAGAATTGATGCTTTTGAACTGTGATGTTGAAGAACACTCTTGACAGTCCCTTGGACTGCAAGGAGATCCAACCAGTTCATTCTGAAGGAGATCAGCCCTGGGACTTTTTTGGAAGGAATGGTGCTAAAGCTGAAACTCCAGTACTTTGGCCACCTCATGGGAAGAGTTGACTCATTGGAAAAGACTCTGATGCTGGGAGGGATTGGGGGCAGGAGGAGAAGGGGACAACAGAGGATGAGATGGCTGGATGGCATCAGTGACTCAATGGACATGATTCTGAGTGAACTCCAGGAGTTGGTGATGGACAGGGAGGCCTGGTATGCTGCGATCATGGGGTCACAAAGAGTCAGACATGACTGCGTGACTGAACTGAATATTAAGTGGTGACAAGAATATGGCTGAACTGGGACTACCATATTTCAATGATGGGAATGCAAAATGGTACAATCACTTTGGAAAAGTTTGGTAGTTTCCTTCAAGAGTTAACATACATCATTCCTACATAATAAACAAGATAGATGAAGGCAGAACTCCATACAAAGACTTGAACGTTTACTTTCATACCTTTGTTTGTAATAGCTAAAAATTGGATACAATTCAAACAGTGAAAAGATAAACACATGGTCGTGTATACATACAGTGGAATACTACTCATCAATGAAAAGGAGTGAACTACTGATACATCAACAACACAAGTGAGTCTCAGAACAAAAGCCAGACCAAAGAGTACATGCTGTGTGATTTCCTAAATATAAAACTAGGAAATGCAAACTGAGCTATGCTGACAGAAAGCAGGTCAGCGGTTGACTACAGATGCAGGGGACGGAGAGCGAGTTATGAAGAGACACAAGGACATTTCTGGAGACGATGCATCTTCATTATGCTGACGGTGGTGACGGTTTCACAGGTGTATGTGTGTATATATATATATATATATACACACACACACATTATATATATGTCAAGACTTAGTAAACTGTACAGTCTAAATATGTGCAGCATATGTCAACTATATCTAAAAAATGCTGTTAAAATACACCTAACTTCGTCAAATGTATAAACAGACAATATGAATAAGCAAGCTCATTAAGATATGGTCTATCCAATTAATGCAACAGCAATAATGCCCCGTATAACAACATACTCAAATGGGCGTCGAAACAAACATTCAGAAACACAAATTCTGTGTGAGAGGCTCAAATAATATTCTGCCATCTTTTCTTAAGATACAGGGTCTTACACTGAACTTTACTGAGGTTTCTCCTTCAAAATGAAGCTACCCACAGAGTTCTTGTTAAGCACATTTGCTAACACCACTTCTAGACATTTCTGAAAGTGGTACCACTAGAAATGGTATCTTGGACATTCCTCTTCCTGGAGAGGAATTCAACAAGGATACGATGGGATGTTATAACTCATTCAGAGGTCTGGAAATATCCTCGAGGTGAGCCGGGTGTACAGAAGGAATAAATCTTTCTTTCCATTGTGTCTTCCTCATACCTTAAGGTACAGCAAAGCTTCTATGTATCCAAAGCCCTCTGCATGCTCATCCTGCCCGCTCACTGCGCTGACACCACCACCAGGCACAGAGCCACTCGCCCTCTCGCCTTTATTACACTGCTCACTTGCCTGGAATGACTTCCCTTTTCTTTATCTAGATAAGGTGAGGATGCTGTAGGGCAGCCTCCCAATGACGCGCTGAAGCACCAGAATCACCTGAGGGGTTGTGAGTCTCACACGTCTGCAAAGGGCACAAGGGAACTTCTGGAGGACATGAAAGTGTTATATACAATATATATGTTTCATATTTTAAAATTTTGGCTGTATACACTTCTTAAAAGTCACTGAGCTCTATATTTAAAATGGGTGTGTATTACTGTATGTAAGTTATAATTCAGTGAAACTGGTTTAAAAAGAAAGTCCACATAAAACTATACAACACAAAATGAACAAGGGGAAAAAAAGCGAGATGGACAGGGGAGGCAGCCAAACTCAGTTCCTAACATACACGAAATTGACCCTCGGACCAGGAGGGGGTCAGCAATGCTGACTCTCCCCATAGCCTGACATCTGCATGTTAACTTTACAGTCTGGATCACATAGTATTATTTACTGAAAAAAAAAAAAAATCCATGTATAAAGTGGACCAATGCAGCTCAAATCCAGGTCAAAACCCCAACTGTACACACAGGGTCAGTGATCTGGTTCTCTAATCTTCAAAAAAGAACCTCTTAGTTGACAAAGGTAATTATATGGGGGAAAAAAAAAATCACCAGAAGGTGCCAACCACGTTCCACTCTTTCCCCTGGATTTCACTGCAGAGCTTCAGAATGTCAGTAAAGGCTGTTAATGTCCATGATGATGGTAAGAGAGGGGAAGATGCAGCAACTGTGCTTCACGTGCAGAGAACACACGATGACCGATGGACTCTGCATGACTCTCAGGAACTTGTGCTCAAAACCATATTCTAAGAAGTCAGTGTCAAATAATGCATTAAAAAAAAAATCTATTCCACTCTGTATAATAGGCTCCAGTTTCATCCACCTCATTAGAACTGATTCAAATGTGTAAGCCAGAAAGAAAAACACCAATACAGTATACTATCGCATATTATGGAATTTAGAAAGAAGGTAACAATAACCCTGTATGTGAGACGGCAAAAGAGACACAGATGTATAGAACAGTCTTTTAGATTCTGCGGGAGAGGGAGAGGGTGGGATGATTTGGGAGAATGGCATTGAAACATGCATATTATCATATGTGAAACTGATCGCCAGTCCAGGTTCAATGCATAGGACAGGGTGCTCGGGGCTGGTGCACTGGGATGACCCAGAGGGATGGGAAGGGGAAGGAGGAGGGGGAGTGGTTCAGGATGGGGAACACATGTACACCTGTGGCAGAATCAAGTCAATGTATGGCAAAACCAATACAATATTGTAAAGTAAATAAATAAAACTGAGATTTAAAAAAAATAAAGAAGAAAAGAATACAATTTAAATTCTGAAATGCAGTTCAGAAATACAATAAACTATGACTAAACTAAGCTAAGGGAACACCATTATATGTGAACGGCAAATTTCAGTTAAAAACTCACAAAAATGGAATGCCTCATTCCCCAAAGACCATGGATATTTAAATGAGACATTTTAAATGAATGGTATTTTGGATATTTAAACATTTCCAAGCACATATCTTAAGGTACCATTTATGAGTCTTACTTAAAAGACAAGGCACTGACTTGTAAGCCATTTCACCAACATTATCTCATTTAATCTTACTAACTCTATAAGGAAGGAATTACTCTCTCCATTTTATAGATGACAAAACAGGTTAAGAGAGGTTAAGCAACTTGTCCAAAGCTATACAGAACCTTCAATTAGACTCAAATGACTATGCTTTTGTCCATTCTAGATTTATAATTCAGGATGTTATTTTTGCTATAAAATCATAAGCTTATTAACAAGCTATGCATTTTCTAATTAGTCATGTAAGCATCCTCAACCTACACAGTAATTTGAAGTTCAGACAGTCCTTTATAAATCCTTCTCATGGTTTTGTTCATACCAATGCACTCATAAATATTAAAGATGTATTTTCCTCTTAAAAGTTCACATGTACTTATATCTAATTAAAGGACAACTGACCTTCTTTCCTTTGAAAGCCACTATAATATTGGGTCAAAAAAAAAAAAACTCAGAAAAACGTATGTTCCCTTTAAAACATTTTTCTGATACCTCTCTAACCAGGAGACTTTGAAGAAATTTGATGAAATCTCATACACTGTAAATAATCCAAAACCTAGTATAATGTATTTAACAAAGGTCCCTGGAGTCAGACAGATTTCAATTCTGATAATGCCTATGCCTGAAAAGGCTGGCAGGTAGCTGACACTGGAGGGATACTGGAGTCGTGTTTACTGCAACATGTGCAGCTTGTATAAACTTCCTAGGTGTATACTCCAAGTTATAAACAAAATCTGTACCTAAACGTTGTGTGTGGGCTGTGGAGAGAGAAGTGCTTATTTTATTTTATTTTTTGCATAAAAGAAGGCTTAACGGACATCAAGTCCCCCAGGACACCCAAACTTCCCCAGACCCCCATCCTGGGCCTACACGAACCATCTTCTCTAGACCTGGGAGTTAAAACTTCAATTCCCTCCAGAAACAGCGGAATCACTGGTGGCTGGGGCTGGGACCTGCCACATTCAAGGCTAAACCTGCACCTGTAAGCTGACCTGGGAGTCTGCCTGTTTGTAAGGTTCTCACGGGAAAACACTTCTGAGTTCCAAAAAGCCAGCACACACATCTGCACGATACAACCCCTTTGGCCCGTGGCTGGTGCCAGCCTTCTCTCTCAGTCAGCAGTCTAACAGCTATGCCCAGGGGGATTTCAAAGAGGAGCAACTCTGTTCCAAAGGAGAAAACTGAGGCTCACAACCACACAGGCCATTGGCAGGCCTTGGAATACAACGCAAGGGCAGCTCCAAGTGCAAGTTCTTCCCGATAACCACCACCAAACACTGCCCTAGCGTCAGGCATTTCCAAGATGGCAGGCTCTCCTTCCAACCATGGGTTTAGACTCCGTTTATCTTTTTTTCAATCCAAGTCCATGGTCCTGTAAGCACAACACCAAAACCTCCAGAAAGAGCAGGATTCGGTATCACACCAACACAGCCCAACATATCATGTTGCAAACACCCCTTTCTGTCTAGTGGGGCCAACCTGCATCTCCGGGGCCACAGCCCCCACCACACCCTGCCCCACGTTTATCTGCCCGGCCTGCTTCTTGGTTGTGGCCTAGGCTCTGCATACAGACAAGCTCACTTGTAGGCTGACCCTGCCTGCAGACGGTGCTCAGTAGCTGTGACAGGGAGCTCCCACCAAGTGCAAGGATCAGTGCTAACAGTGTTAACTTCCGTCCTGCTCTCAGTACCCCACCTCATACGATCAGTGTGGGACCCTGACTTCCAAACTCCTTAGCTGCAACCAGAGTAATGATTTACTGCAATACAGGCACCCAACATACCGCCCCCCACACACTCAAATCATTCAGGTTTGACATAATATCCTTGCTATGTATGATAAACCAATACTCTTCATCCTACTCTTCATTTTTTATAGTCTTGGAGGAACAAAAATCTAGTGGAGGAGGAAAGACCATAAAATACACACAATACACAAATGAATACACAGTCATCCCTCAGTATCCATGAGGGGCTGGTTCCAGGACCCACCAGACACCACAATCCACAGATGCTCAAGGCCCATAGTTAGCCTTCCATTCAGCATCTGTGGATTCAACCACCCTCGAATTGGGTCATGTATTCTTTTGGACAAAAAAATCTGTTACAAAAAAATCAGATTCCTAAAAGCATCTAAATTTATTTCTCAACCTACTAATGGATCATGACCTCCAGTTTGAAAAGTAATTTTTGGTAACATAACAGTGATGATATGCCAGAGGTACACAAACACCAGCAAATACTTAGGTATGAGATCCCGCACCATCCACTGCTGCCCCCCACCTGGCAACCCTCAAGTCACATCTTCTCTCTGTCTAGAAATGCAGAGGTACTGCAATGGAGAACCAGCATCTGAATGCCCCAGGTCAAGGAGAGAAGAGAGGAACCGCCTGGAGCAGATTAAGGTGTCAGTCAAATGCCATTCCAGGAGGAGGAGGAGTGCGGCTTTTCTCTTCATCACCTGAGAAGTCTACACAGTCTCAAGTCTTCCCCTTGGGTCAGGCTGCCCATTTCCCAACTGGACTGTCAGTACTGGGAGGCAGGAATTTCTTTGTGAAAATCTTACACTACCCAGACATGACTAAGCATGATTTAAAGTAATAATACATGGTCAGTGGGTTATTTCTTAAATCTAAGATAACTTTTCTAGTCCTCATTGCTGAGGACACTGGTTTGTTAGTGGGAACAAAAGGAAAGGGAGAGGTGGGGAAGAAAAAAAATACAGAGGGAACACAAGAATAGATCATAAATACACACGATACACAAGTACATAAAATGTCGGATGCTGTTAAAAACAAAACCAAGGAGCTTTAGACTAAAACGAAGAATTATCACCAAACACATACTGTACCCCTCTTCTGTCCAATAAAGTATGGCGAACCACATAGCAGAAATATGAGTTACAAGTCAAGTTACTTTTCTAGCTTACAAGAGCACAATTCCTTCAACTACTATAAGAGACAGAGGCATTTTCCGATCATAGAGAAACAAACTTCTTGCAAGAAGACAGATCGGGCACTGGTGTAGCAGCACCTTACACTTAGGAGTGATAACACTGCTGAGAAGATAAATAATTTACACCTGAGCAAGCTATGGACCATAAAACACGAAAAACAGACGGACCTTTTGAGAAGTCACTCAATTCGAACTGTATACACAAGTGATTCTTAAAAACAGGAAGCCAAGGAAGACACAGAAAGCTTTGGCAGAAAACACTCTTAACAGCAGGCAGTGCTTTCCAGATCCTTCCAATAAATAATGGTTCAACACTGAGACTCTAGAGGCATTTCACCTGGAAGCGCACACACGGGGAAGCACGGATTCGGAAAGTTTACAGGCTAAATCTGGGCCTTGGAAAGGCACTAACAAATCCTAATTTTGAAGTTGCCATAATTTGTTTTAATTTACACCTATAAAGTTGTGGTCGAGGGGTGGTTGATGAGAAGCTGGAGGCTTAAAAGGTACCTGGATGAGGTGGGGCGGAAGTGAAATCCTTTAGACCTGATCCCGAAAAGCAACTGGCCCTCTGAAACCAACCTAGTCCCTTTCACTTTAGTGGCATTTTGAAACGGGACGGGGACAGTGGATCAATAGGCGGCGGCGGCAGGCACCCCGGCCTGAAAACTCCTCCAGGCACCCGGTGTCACACTCTGGCACGCTCACGCCTTCCCATCGCCTGCTCCGCGTTTGCTGAATGGAGAGGAACCCCAAATGAATGAATGGGAGAGAGACGTCTAGCCAGAGGCTCTGAGCAGGCAGGGCCCTGGACAGCGCCGGGCGCCCGCGGGCGCAGGGGGATCTTCGGGGCAGCTCGGCGCAGGGCGCGGACCGAGGGGGCCCAGGGCCTCGCCGAACAAAGGGGCGCGGGGGGCCGGGCGCTCACCTCGTCGCCCCACTTGAGCACGTCCTTGTGCCGGTCCTTGACGGCGTGGTAGATGTGCAGGAACTGGAGGATCCCGTGCCGCCGCACGTGGTCGGCGTGGCGCTGGGTCTCCTCCCAGCTCAGCGGCGAGCCCTGGGACAGCAGCCCCATGGCCGCCCCCTCTCTCCGCCCTAGGGGCCGGCGGCTGGCGCTCCGGGCTCGGGGCGCGGGGCGCGGGTCGGACGCTCAGCTGCCCGCAGAAGGCGGCGGCGGCTCAACCCCGAGGTGGGGTGTGGCGGGGGGGAGGCGCCCTCGGGCCCCGGCCGGCGGAGGAAGGCTCCAGTCCCCTTTGGCTCCCAACCGCGGGGTCCTCGCCGGCCCGGGGACCTATCCAGGGATCGGGCGCACCGCGCGGACGGCGGCGGCCCCGAGGCCGGGCTGGCTGGCTGGCTGGCCCTCCGCCCGACCCCTAGCCCGCTCTGGCTCCCGCACCGCTCCTGCTCCAAGGCGGCGGCGGCTGGCGCTTCTCTTTGCCGGTGTCGTGCACTAGCTCCTTCCTACTTGTGACCAAAACCTGCGCCGCCGAGCATGCCCAGTACCCCAGTCCGCCGGCCGGCCACTCCCGGGCGCCAGAGGCCGCTCCGGATTTTATAGGCTACTGAATGGGCGGGGAAAGGGGCGGGTCCGGTGAGGGGTGGGGCCGAGCGCCCACGGGGACTCTGGGGCCTGGGGTAGGCGTGCGGAGGCGTGGTTAGGGCGGAGTCCAGCGGGGGTATCTGCGGAGGCCGCAATCCGCCTGGCTTTAGGCAAATAATCTCTGTAAAATTCCTTTTTTTGTAATCCGAAAAGAGAAACTGAGTTGGGGAAGAAAGTTGATTATTCGAGCTAATGAAGAATCCACCAGATTATTTTTTTAGGTGAGAAAGCCTCACACTTATAAAAACAGATGAGAGCATTATGCAGTGGCAAGAAAATTTGTCTATATGCTTTAAGACGTGAACATATTATTAAGTATTTGTGTAGTCTCTATTTGATGACATAGATTCTTTGGATGGCACAGGAACCATTCATTGCAACCAAAGGGTTGCAATTTACCCATCAAGCGATAAAATGACGTTCCTGTGAGCTTACCATGGAAGTGGAAGATACTAGAAACTTCTTGAGTTGGCCCTCTCTTGGCAGCAAAGGGAAGGAACGGGGTAAATAACGGTTAAAATAATGTGTTAACAGAGCGATGAGATGACAGATGAGGCTGAAAGTGACAGCAGCTAGATCATACACGTATTGAGACCAGAAAGTGTGTACTTACTGTGCCAGATTTCCTTACAGCTAACATTTAGTGAGCACTGTGTGGATCACAACAAACTGTGGAAAAGTCTTCAAGAGATGGGAATACCAGACCACCTGACCTGCCTCCTGAGAAACCTGTATGCAGGTCAAGAAGCAACAGTTAGAACTGGACATGAAACAACAGATTGGTTCCAAATCCTAAAGGGGGTACATCAAGGCTGTATATTGTCACCCTGGTTATTTAACTTACATGTTGAGTACATCATGAGAAATGTTGGACTCGAAGAAGCACTAGCTGGAATCAAGATTGCTGGGAGAAATATCAATAACCTCAGATATGCAGATTACACCACCCTTACAGCAGAAAGCAAAGAAGAACTAGAGCTTCTTGATGAAACTGCAAGAGGAGAGTGAAAAAGTTGGCTTAAAACTCAATATTTAGAAAACTAAGATCATGGCATCTGGTCCCATCACTTCATGGCAAATAGATGGGGAAATAATGGAAACAGAGACTTTATTTTGGGGGGCTCCAAAATAACTGCAGATGGTGACTGCAGCCATGAAATTAAAAGTTTTTTTAAAAATTAAAACTTTTCTTGCTTGCTCCTTGCAAGAAAAGTTATGACCAGCATATTCAAAAGCAGAGACGTTACTTTGCCAACAAAGGTCTGTCTAGTCAAAGCTAAGGTTTTTCCTGTGGTTATGTATGGATGTAAGAGTGGACTATAAAGAAAGCTGAGTGCTGAAGAATTGATGCTTTTGAATTGTGGTGTTGGAGAAGACTCTTGAGAGTCCCTTAGACTGCAAGGAGATTCAACCAGTCCATCCTAAAGGAAATCAGTCCTGAATATTCACTGGAAAGACTGATGCTGAAGCTGAAACTCCACTTGATGCGAAGAACTGACTCATTTGAAAAGACCCTGATGCTGGGAAAGACTGAAGGTGGGAGGAGAAGGAGACGACAGAGGATGAGATGGTTGGATGGCATCACCAACTCAATGGACATGAGTTTGAGGAAGCTCTGGGAGTTGGTGATGGCAGGGAGGCCTGGCATGCTGCAGTCCATGGGGTCACAGTCAGACACGACTGAGCAACTGAACTGAACTGAACACTTACTGATTGTCAAATGGATAAATGATCATAGGGGTCTCTTCTCCCCATCCTTCCTATTGGACTTGCCCATCTCAGGGTCTGGGGACATGGAAACCTAAGGTCTGGCTGTAATGTCCACAGGGGTGTGTGTGTGTGTGTGTGTGTGTGTGTGTGTGTGTGTGTGTAGTGTGAGTGGGGATGTGAGGGTATTTTGAAGCTCAGAAGATAATGTTTCAATCATCTGTTTCAACAGCTGGGATAAAAATCAAGCCTCATTCTACTTTGTCCATAGCCCAAACTTCCTTGTACCCTCCCACCAATCACAAGACTTGTGTGATTCTGACTTTCTGCTCTTTTTCTCTGGTTGGGATTCTCTATTTGACACAATCGTATTCATTCGTTGGGTCCCAGTTACTCTTCTCTGTATTTTGGTTACATTTGTACATATCACTGTTTCTACATCATGATAGAATCGCTTAAAAAATATTTCCACACTAGATAGTGACTTCCTCTGGGACAGAATTCATTCAGGCCTCTTGTATCTTTAGCTCTAAAAAAGTGCTTGGTGTAAATGGATGGAAGGTGGTGTGGGGGTGGGGAGGAAGGGATAGTATTGGTCACTGTTTCACATCCAAGCCAGGCATCCGAAGGATCATTTTGTAATTGTTAAAATCTCATCTCATATATGCATACCCTGGCATTGTTCAGTACAATAGCCATTAACCACATGTGGCTGAGCACTTGAAATGTGGCTAATTGGAGAAACTGAATTTTACTTTGATTTTAATTCACTAAAATAGAAAATTTTAAATTGATGTTCCATGTGGCTACTGGAAAACTTCTAAGTAAATTTGTAACAGATTGGGAGTGTGAAATCCACTTTTTCATCTGTTAATTTTGTAAACTCTAAATACAGAGCAAATATTTCCAAAGAAAATTTAGTGGACTGGAGATGTGTTGTGAGGGTAAGACACATACTAGATTCAAGGTGACACACACAAAGAACGTAAATATCTCATTAGTGATTTTATTTTGATTACATGTTGCAACAGTAATATTTTCAATATGTTATATTATTTAAATTAACTGACCTCCAGGATTCCTTGTAAAGGCCAAGGGAAGCCATATTTAACAACACTCATTCCCCTCTATTAGTGTTTTGCATTTTTTGGTTTGTTCCGTAGATTGCACCACGGATGGGTTTCGACTTCTGGGAGTGGGCTTTCAGCGGAGAGCCCACACAGAACGTTCAGGGCTTTAACGATGGCTAGGACGAAAAGAAGGCGCTTGTATCCTGCACAATCAGCCTTCACCAAAGGCGGGTTCCGGGTCAGTTCTGCAGAAGAGAGAAAGACTCACTGGGCCAGAACCCGGTGACTCTACGAACACCGCATCCGGCCCTGCAGGCGCTGGGGCCAGAGGCAAGCCGCGCCCCCAGGGCCGAGCGGAAAACCCGGGCGCCGGAGCCGGGCGCGGCGGGGTGGCGCTCTGCGCAGGCTCCGAGGGCCGGCGGGTGGCGCGGGGAGGCGGCGCGGGCGCTGCACGCCGCGCCGTTGTTGTGGTCCGGCCCCCGGCACGTGACCGCGGCCCGCCCCCGAGCGCGGCACCGCCTCCCCATGACTCAGCACTTCGTGCCGGCTCGGTCCCCGGGGTCAACCTGGGAGAGTGTGCGCGGGGTCGGAGTGCGCTCCGCCGCTGTCCCTTAGGCGGCTGCGGCGGCCGCGGGTGTAGCCGCTACCCTTGCAGTCTCTTCGGTTTTCCGGCCTCCGGGCAAAGAGAAAAAATATATGGTGTTTCCCTGGAGCCAGATCGCTCTGGGTTTCCCCTGAGTCAGCAGCTCCGCGGAGAACCCGCAGCTGGCCTTGAGTGAGGCGATGCGGGGAAGCAGAGGGCCGTACTTAGGGGTCTCTAAGCCTCAAGTCGTTTACAGGTGACCTGTCCAGCCCCTACTGCTCCGTTTGGCCTGAGCATCCGCTAGATGGTCTCTCGGGTGGTGTCATTTCAGCTCAGTCCAGTCGCTCAGTCGTATCGGACTGTTTGCAACCCCACGAACTGCAGCATGCCAGGCCTCCCTTTGCATCACCAACTCCCGGAGCTTGCTCAAGTCAATCAAGTCGGTGATGCCATCTAACCATCTCATCCTCTGTCGTCAACACTTTACCCTTTATGCCTGCTTTATACCAAGCTCTTTGATCTGGAAGTCTATGGATCAGTCCTGGTTGTTTCCTTGTTCTTGAATGAGGCTGCAGAGATCCAGTGGCCGGTCGTTGCTATGCAGAGTTGAACTGCAGTGTGAATTTCAAAGCCTGTGCTCTTCCTCCTGCACACGGAATCCTGCGTGAAGCTGAGGGCCTCCTTCCGTGGGCCTCTGCTTGGATCTTGATACCACCACAGCCTTCCTGTTTTGACACACCTCTCCCCCAAAGACCTCTGGTCTGCCACTGAGGGGCTTAAGATTTTCTTCCTTTTTAATTATTGGTAGAAAATAAACACACAGTGCTGTTAACTTCAGCGTACATGATGCAAATAATGTGGAAAGGATTTTTTTTCCTACAACCGCATGGTGTTGAGCATTTGAATAATGTTGAAGAAGGCCTGTAAGCCTTAAGATAGTAGAATAGGAGCCAAAAGAAGCTACCTGGCTTTACCCTAGCTTAGGGGGTAACCTGAGAGGATCTAAGCAAAGCTGTGGACCACCCCCCTCCTCACTCTTCACCTGTTTCAGTGAGAATCTGGAGGAAATGTGGTTTCCTTTCCAACCTAAACAGCTCCGGTGTCAGTAGTACTAAATTAGTTGAAAAAAGTGCAGATCTTTTTGTATTGTGTAGTATTTCTAACACAGGATGCTGAGATACACAATTGTTATTTTAAGAAAAAAACTTTTAACTTGGTTTTTAAAAGCCAGCCCCTAGTTTATATGGATTAAAAAAATATATAAACGTGTTCTTTTTCATGTAGAGTTACAAAAGATCTGCTCAGTAAAGGGAAGCCCTCTATTAAGCTGGAAAAGCATGGGTGTGTAAAGAAGATGGATAGGAGTCAGCAGGGGTGAGGTTAAAAATGTGAGAAACTGATTGGGACTTGAACCCACGTGCTGGGACTCAAACCCAGCCAAAACCCATGATACCTGGTTTTAGGACCTAATGAAGCTCAGGTTCTTGATGTCTCATTGCAGAAAGAATTCAGTGAGAGACAAAGTGATAGGTAAGAAGTGGATTTATTCAGATTCAGCGAGAAGCACACTCCACAGAATGAGTGTGGGCCATTTCAGAGGATGAGTGTGGCTGTGAAATGGGGCATGGTTAGTTTTTACAGGCTGGGTAATTTCATATGCTAATGAGTGGGAGAACTGTTCCAACTATTTTGGGGAGGGGGCAGAGATTTCCAGGATTTGGGTCACCGCCCCCTCCTTGGTCTTTAGACAGTGCCTTGGAACTGTCATGGTGCCTCTGGGTGAGTCATTTCACTTGCTGATTGAGGATCAAGGTCTAGTCTTCTCTGCCATCTTGGTCCCATTTGATTCTGATTAGTTTATGTTGTGTCCTTGGGCTAGGTCATGCTTTCAAAAGTTGTGCCCTGCCCCTTTCCCTCCTGTTGCAAAAGGATGTCTTTAGAAGCAGGATGTCTCAGGAGAGGGACTTCCCTGGTGGTCCAGGTGGTTAACACTCTGTGTCCCTAATGCAGGGGGTCTGACTTGGATCTCTAGTCAGGGAACTGGATACCACCTGTGCATCCTGCACGTGCCAATGAAGGTCCCTTGTGCGGTAGATAAATTTTTAAAAAAGAAAAAAATTATCTCTCAGGAGACATGACTTGATGAAATCCAGAACACATGTAAAGAAGTTAATTTTTTTCTTTCTTTTTTTGTTTTTAAAGTAATATCATCTTCTTGTGAGATGCTGGGGAAGATGTAAGGGATTGGGGTGGGCAACTTGGTAGCTCAGTTCGGTAGACTCACTTTCACTGGAGTGCAGTTAAAGAAACACGGCTTTTTATGATGGACACTTCCAAATAAGCACAAAAGTAGGGAGAACATAGTGTCATCTACCTATTACCCATCTTCAGGGTTGCTGCACGGCTACTCTTGTTTGGGGTATTCCGCTCATTAGAGCAGATCTTACTGAGAATGATCTCCAGTGGTGAGCTCTAATGAGCCCTTGCCTCTAGGAAAGAAAGAGGAACACGGGGATGAGAGTGACCCAGGAAGCTGGGAAGGAGTGAGCAGTCAGCTAATCTCTTACTGGAATCAGTTTCCTTCCTTTAGAAATTGGAGACGGTTGACGTTAACCAGTGGTTTTTATTCCAAATGTTCTAACTGTTGTTATAAATTATGGGACCTTGAGTTTAACTCAAAGCCAAAAACAAAGCCAAAAAGCAATGCTTGTCACATGTAGTATAAACTATTTCACAATAGCTGGAATGGATAATTGTTGTGGTCAAAGCAGGCCCATTGTCAAAAGGAGTGTAAGGTCTTTCAAACATGTATTTACCTTTTTAAAGATCCATAATGTTAATCTACACCCTTTTCTTCCCATTTCACTTACACTGGTTCACACGGATAAATGCAAACTTCATTCTCCGTTAAATGACATCAAATAATTCACCTTTGTCACACAGCAACCCATCATTTGTGGATGACGTGATGTGAAAAGGTTCTAACCATAATTACACATACAGAAAAAGGCAATTGTCCTAAACATTGAGCAATTTTGCTTTGATAAGATCAATTCCTAACAGGAAAAAAAAAAAGAATGTAATTTTTCTTCCTGAAGGTATTTTTCCATACACAATACCCCTGCCATTCATTGTAGTACTTAGGCTAAAATGTCATCTAAGATGTACCTTATCTAAGACTTCTTGATGGTCCAGTGGCTAAGAGTTCATGCTCCCAATGCAGGGGGACCAATTTCAACCCCTGGTCAGGGGTTTAGATCCCACATGCTGTAACTAAAGTTCTCGCATGCCGCAATGAAGACCTGGTATAGCCAAATAAATAAGTGTTTTTTAAAAAGTAAAATGCAATTTATCCTATAAGTGCACAGGGCAATCCCATACAATCATCCAGCTCAAAATGTCAGCAGTGAGAAACCTTGGTCTACATGGATCAGGATGGATCCTGAGTATTGCATTGGTGCTTTTCCTTAAATCTTTGCAAGGGTTTCTAAGTTCA
>SJYC01069042.1:0-22361 GCA_006408675.1 Madoqua kirkii
TTGTATGGATGTGAGACTTGGACTGTGAAGAAAGCTGAGTCCTGAAGAATTGATGCTTTTGAGCTGTGGTTTTCCAGAAGACTCTTGTGAGTCCCTTGGATGGCAACGAGATCCAACCAGTCCAACCTAAAGGAGATCAGTTCTGGGTGTTCATTGGAAGGGCTGATGTTGAAACTGAAACTCTAGTACTTTGGCCACCTTATGTGAAGGACTGACTCATTTGGAAAGACCCCGATGCTGGGAAAGATTGAGGGCAGGAGGAGAAGGGGATGACAGAAGATAAGATGGTTGGATGGCATCACTGACTCAATGGACATGGGTTTGAGTGGACTCCAGCAGTTGGTGATGAACAGGGAAGCCTGGTGTGCTGCAGTTCATGGGGTGGCAAAGAGTCAGACACGACTGAGCGACTGAACTGAACTGAATCATTTCAGGTCAGTTGGCAGTTGCTTTATTAGTGGTTTGTAGAAAAGGATAAAGCTCTTCAGAAGACCTACAACTTGTCTATTTGGTATTTAACAAAAATAATGACAGGTGACAGCAAAGTGCCACATCTACCAGGGTGATTTCTCTGAGCTGGCACCACCATCAATCAGCTTTTTAAGAGTTCTGGCTGAATTCTAAATTCACATATTGATGAAAAGTAGAGAACTGTTTCAGGACAGATTTTATTTTATTTTTAAAAACTGTTTATTTTGGAGTATAGCTGATCAGGATAGATTTTAGAGCACAACTTCTTTTTCAGTAATGTCATTTGAATTCTAGAGAAATATAAGCTTGTACCCTGTTCCTCTGAACTATTAAATGCTCTTTTCTCTTCTCCTTTCTTGTTTTTGCAGCAGGTAAAAATCTGCCTCTTTCTTCACATTCAGCCCAAGGTCATTTCTCTGTAGACCACTGGTCTCCTTCAGTATGCAGCAGTGGTTGCATGTTGTATGTTATGTGATAGCAGTTAGTGTAACACTTTCTTGCATTGTGGTAGCTCACCACTCTGGGGAAGAATTACTCTTAAAGTCCTGTTATGGAATTATCATGAAAAAATAAGGAAAATTATCATTAATACTCACAGAGGAGAAAAAAGATTCTAGCATTTATTCTCCTATCACTCGTACATTTTCTCCTAGTTCTTGGAAGAGCATTTCTTTAGTAAAGCTGTACAAAATCCTCCTAAATGTAGTCACACTGTCCAAATGCTGTCAACACCAGTGTTAACTGACTCCAGCCTCCTGGGTGAACTGATACATAGTACCTGTGCTCTTATCTTGACTTAAAAAAATAGTAGACTATTAAAACTAATTTTAATTGGAATTTACCTTTGCATAAAAATTAAGGCTTTTTTATTATAGAAAATCTAGCAAAAGCAGCCATACGAGAAAACTCACAGCTAAGTCATCACGTGTTTTGATATTTTTAACCATCTCATATTTTGAATTGGGAAAAGGTTCATACTGTTTTGCTACCTGCTTTTTAAATCAGGTTACTTATATGAAGTTTGTATTAATATGAGTAAGCTCTACAGAAAATATGTCCCCTTTTTATAGAAGACAAGTGCTGTGTGATAGATCATTAAGGATATCAAATAGAAACTGTGCACTGAATCCAAATAGAAACTATGTCTGAATTCTGCTTTTGCTCTTTGTTAGCTGTGTGACTTTGGGCAAGCTACTTAAACCTTGGGAGCCTTCTTTTTTTTTTTTTTTTTTTGAGTAAAATGAGGACAGTTATTGCCTACTTTTTCCAGGCACCGTAAAAATGAAATGATTTGATGTGCATACACGCACCTGTTATATAATCTTTTTATCTGTTCACCTCTACCTACCTGTGGAGTTTTATTGTCACTGACCTTTGCCCCTTGTGCTTCTGCCATTTGATCTTCCTGCAGTTCATCAACTAGACCAGCGTATCTTGTGCAGATTTACTCATGACTCATTACATTCTGCTGTGTTCACTAGTGCAGAGGGAAGATATAGAGGAAGATAAAGGACTGGAGACAAAGGCTTTACCTGGAGGTTCTGGATAGAGGAAGATAACTACAGACACAGTCCTTATCCTAAATAAGACCTGTAGTCTAAAAAAAAATAATGTATATCAAGAAAGTAACTAGCTGAGAAGTGTTCCTTATTCCTGATATTTGTAATAACTAGTTCTCAGTCTTTGGAATTGCAGGGTTAACAGCACGAGATGTTTGTTTTTATAGGAAGATCACTTAATGAAAGTGATTCTAACAGGAAGGACGAAAATAGCACTTTGTATTTGCATACATTTGCATGTTTAAGCAATGTGTAAGCCTTTCTGTTTTCCTCTGGCATTTGTGGATAAAAGAAAGAGAGCCACACAGACTGATGTGATTTGGGGTCCAAGACTGACTTTATCACATATGCCCACCAGATTCTTCCCATTTCCGGCAACCAAAACTCTTCCTTTTTGAACTATTGATACTTTGTGTTTTGATACATTTCTGCTTATACATTCTTTAGGCTGATATTCATTTCAGTTCAGATGCTCAGTCGTGTCCAGCTCTTTGTGACCCCATGAATCACAGCACGCCAGGCCTCCCTGTCCAATTCCCGGAGTTCACTTTGATTCATGTCCATCGAGTTAGTGATGCCATCCAGCCATCTCATCCTCGGTCGTCCCCTTCTCCTCCTGCCTCCAATCCCTCCTAGCATCAGAGTCTTTTCCAATGAGTCAGCTCTTCACATGAGGTGGCCAAAGTACTGGAGTTTCAGCTTTAGCATCATTCCTTCCAAAGAAATCCCAGGGCTGATCTCCTTTAGAATGGACTAGTTGGATCTCCTTGCAGTTCAAGGGACTCTCAAGAGGCTTTTCCAACACCACAGTTCAAAAGCATCAATTCTTCGGCGCTCAGCCTTCTTCACAGTCCAACTCTCACATCCATACATGACTGCTAGAAAAACCATAGCCTTGACTAGATGGACCTTAGTTGGCACAGGAATGTCTCTCCTTTTTGAACATGCTATCTAGGTTGGTCATAACTTTTCTTCCAAAGAGTAAGCGTCTTTTAATTTCATGGCTGTAGTCACCATCTGCAGTGATTTTGGAGCCCCCCAAAATAAACTCTGACACTGTTTCTACTGTTTCCTCATCTATTTCCCATGAAGTGATGGGACCAGATGCCATGATCTTTGTTTTCTGAATGTTGAGCTTTAAGCCAACTTTTTCACTCTGCACTTTCACTTTCATCAAGAGGCTTTTTAGGTCCTCTTCACCTTCTGCCATAAGGGTTGTGTTGTCTGCATATCTGAGGTTATTGGTATTTATTAACCACATCCTAACTGGGGCAGGTGAAACTACAGATAACCTACTTTATTGAAAAGCGCAGTTAGGGATCAGAGTTGTGTAGGTTTTATTTTTTTATTTTTATGGTGGAATTGCCAAATTGAATGCATCATATAAATAATAAATATTGTTATAAATTTATAAACTCCACTTCCTGCAACAAACATCTCTGCTGCACGTAACTTTTCCCATGCTCTGGATTATTTCCTAAAGTCATAAAACTGAAAACCTGATTGAGAGAAATGAATATGGTTCAAAATGCAAACTGCCTTCCAAACTATATCAATTTACATTTCCATTAAAATGCATTCATCTTAGCTGTCTCTATGTGAACTCTTTGCTTGTTAATTTAATCAGCAAAATATATTTTTTCTTTTTTGGCCACAGGGCATGTGGGATCTTAATTTCCTGACCAGGGATCAAACGTATATTGGAAGCACAGAGTCTCAATCACTGGACGCCAGGGAAGTCTCCTGAGCAAAATGTTAAATCTCATTTAATTGCTTTATTTCTTTGATTGTAAGGTTATTTTTCTCTATATATGTTAATTAGCCTTTTATTTTTTGGTAAATTGTCTGTTAGTGATATTTGACCTTTTGTCTCATGAGATAACACTGTTTCTATATAAGTGGAAAAGTTTTGATGTTTATCGATATTTCATAAGGCATCTAGCACTGACATTCTGGAACCTACTAAGGACAGCATTTCTGCTGACTGTCCACCACTCAGAGAGGCAGTGTAGCTAATAAGGGCATGGACTTGGGCAGTGAGTCCACCTGGCTTTCACCCCAGATTCTGTCACCTTCTAGCTGCACATCTTTGGACAAGTTACTTGGCTTGCAGGGCTTCAGGTTCCTAAATTCTAAATGAACAGGCTAATAATTGCCTCTGCACTCCATAGTTGTATGAATTCAAGGTCAGCCCCTGTGGCACCTGGCACACAGCAAGCACTTAATACATGTGTGCTGTCTGAAAAACAAAACAAAACGTGCTGTTTGCCCTCCTTCAGAACCTAAGCTCCAGGACAGCAGGGCCTTCGGTCTTGTTTGCTGTTATGTCACGTGCTTGGGAGATATCCTCATGGGTGCTCCTTCAGTAACTAGTCCTAGAAATATCACTGAGAGCAGTGGCATGACCTTCCAAGTGTCTGCAGTTGGCACTTTTCTTTTTCCTGGGCAGTTTGAGATGAACATAAGGGTCAGCCGGAACACAGCAGGAAGTGATGTGATTTACCTCAGCTTCCTTCGGAGAAGGCAACGGCACCGCACTCCAGTACTCTTGCCTGGAAAATCCATGGACGGAGGAGCCTGGTAGGCTGCAGTCCATGGTGCTGCTGAGAGTCGGACACGACTGAGCGACTTCACTTTCACTTTTCTCTTTCATGCATTGGAGAAGGAAATGGCAACGCACTCCAGTGTTCTTGCCTGGAGAATCCCAGGAATGGTGGAGCCTGGTGGGCTGCCACCTATGGGATCGCACAGAGTCAGACATGACTGAAGCGACTTAGCAGCAGCAGCAGGTTCCTTAACACAGCGGATCAAGAACTTCTCAGGAGTCTGTGAAAAATGGACAGAAACTGCCATCTGGGTCAGGACCTTCCAGATGCCCAAGCTGTTTCTCCTTCCTCCATTTGCTTTTAGAGATTGGCCTGGCCCTGAGTTGTCCCCTGAACAGTCTTTGAGAGGAAACAAATGAAGTGCTTCTGATGAAATCACAGTATTAGATCGCAGTATTAGCTCCCGTTCAGAATTTAAGTTGGAGGACAATTTATTGGGACCTTTTAGACCTAGTCCCCATTAATCTTTGCCCAAGGAACTCTCTGTAGCAGTTTTGTACAGGTTTATTGAGGTCTAGTTATATACAGTGAACTTCAGCCTTTTTCAGGTGCACTTTGAACAGTGTAACCATATCACAGTCAGTAGAGAACATTCCCATTACTCCAAAAAGGCCCCTCTTGTCCCTTTTCATTAGGCCCCTCCTCTTGTTCCAAACCTGGCAACCACTGATCTGAAATATCTCTGTATTGTCTTGCCTTACCTTTTCCCATGTCATGTAAGGGGTATCATATTGGGTTGGCCAAAATGTTTGTTTGGGGTTTTCTGTACCATCTTATAGAAAAACCCGAATGAGATTTTGCTCAACTCATTTAGCTGCTGAGTTCAGTTCCTTTCACTCAGCATAATGCTCTTGAGATTCATCCACATTGTTGAATGTATCAGTATTTCCTCCCTTTTTATTTCTGAGTGTATGCTTTTTTGAGCAATTTAGAAATGATCTTCTTTATCCCAAAGAGTAAGTGGCTGACTCTTTTTGCCTGTTTTTACAGAAGCTCCTAGAGTGTCAGAATGCCTGGGAAGTACACACAAAGAATTTTATGACTCAGAAAATCTGAGTAACAGGAGGATATTGTGGATGTGTAACTTGCTGAGTACATATCAAAGTGTTTCTGAATTACACAGATTTTTTTGTCCCTGTTCTTTTCCATTGTGTTAAGAAATAAAAGTTTAAAAACTATTTGGTCCCAGTAGAAAATTATATATATTATAAATTTTAAAAGTGCATCCTAAAAATAAAATGTTGCAATTAAACTAGAAAAAATTGCTAATTTGCTCACAGAAGGGGACTCCTTCCTACATGAGCAAAGGATAGATTAGTTTATTACTCTTCTCCTTTTAGACTGCTAAAGAGCATGAGTCAATTTAACATAAGAAAAAGTCATTCAGTTGAGCAAATCAGACAATGTAAACTGTCTGTCTCATCAGTCTTTACAACATCTGTGTTGTACGAGGAAATATTATCAATGTTGCTATTTTAAAATGGAGTCGTTGATAGAAGTAAAAGTGAAAGCTAACCACACAGGTGTGTCCAACTCTTTGCTAGCCCATGGACTGTAGCCCGACAGGCTCCTCTGTCCTTGGAATCCTCCAGGCAAGAGTACTGGAGTGGGTTGCCATTTCCGTCTTTAGGGGATCTTCTGACCCCAGTATTGGACCCAGGTCTCCTGCAGATTCTTTACCAACTGAACTACTGGGGAAGCCCATTGATGGAGGTTAAATGTTTTACTCAAAGTTACGTGATCTTTTTCTCGTCTTGGAGCTTTTGGAGGACAGAGATTCATTTTATTGACTTTGCAGCCTTGTGTGTGGCTGCATTTACCTCACACGGAGAAGATGCACACTATATGCAGACTGGCTGCATGAGGAAGTGCAATAGGCTATCTGTCCTAGAGCAGGAGCCTGTTTTTGGCCTGTTAAATTATTAGAACAGGGAGAACACTGGAGTGGGTTGCCATTTCCTTCTCCAGTGCAGGAAACTGAAAAGTGAAAGTGAAGTTGCTCAGTCGTGTCCGACTCTTCACGACCCCATGGACTGCAGCCTACCAGGCTCCTCCATCCATGGGATTCTCCAGGCAAGAGTACTGGAGTGGGGTGCCATTGCCTTCTCCATATTGGAACACAGACACTCTCATTCATTAAAGTGTCTGCTGTGGATGCCTTGTCTCTAAACCAGCAGAGCTGAGTACTTACATTGGGGACCATCTGGCCCCAGAACCTAAAACATGTACTTATTTATCCTTTACAGAAAATGTTTGGCAGTTCCTGCCTTAGAGTCATACTTTCCAGGCTCACATCTCAATTCTCCCACTCACAGTGTGATGCTGAGTAAGCTGCATGATTATTCTAAGCTGGAGTTTCTTCCTCTGTAAAATGTAGATAATAGGAGTAGCTACCTTGGAGGATACTTTTCATCATAGGGGATTGGAATGCAAAAGTAGGATGTCAAGAGATATCTGGAGTCACAGGCAAGTTTGGCCTTGGAGTACAAAATAATGCAGGGCAAAGGCTAATAGAGTTTTGCCATGAGAATGCACTGGTCATAGCAAACACCCTCTTCCAACAGCACAAGAGACGCCTCTACACGTGGACATCACCAGATGGTCAATACCAAAATCAGATAGATCATATTCTTTGCAGTTAGCAAAAATAAGACCTGGAGCTGACTGTGGCTCAGATCAAGAACTCCTTATTGCAAAATTCACACTTAAATTGAAGGAAGTAGGGAGAACCACTAGATTCAGGTATGACATCAATCAAATCCCTTACAATTATACAGTGGAAGTAACAAATAGATTTAAGGGATTAAATCTGACAGAGTGAAGAACTATGGATGGAGGTTCATGACACTGTACAAGAGGCAGTGATCAAAACCATCCCCAAGAAAAAGAAATGCAAAAAGGCAAAATGGTTGTCTGAGGAGGGCTTACAAATAGCTGAGAAAAGAAGAGAAGCTAAAGGCAAAGGAGAAAAGGGAAGGTATATCTATCTGAACGCAGAGTTCCAAAGAATAGCAAGGAGAGATTAAAAAAAAAAAAAGCCTTCCTAAGTGATCAGTGCAAAGAAAAGAGGAAAACAATAGAATGGGAAAGACTAGAGATTTGTTCAAGAAAATTAGAGCTACCAAGGGAACACTTCATGCAAGGATGGATACAATAAAGGACAGAAATGGTATGGCCTAACAGAAGGAGAAAATATTAAAAAGAGGTGGCAAGAATACACAGAAGAACTATACAAAAAAGATCTTAATGACCCAAATAACCACAATGGTGTGGTCATTCACCTAGAGCAAGACATCCTGGAATATGAAGTCAAGTGGGCCTGAGAAAGCATCACTACAAACAAACATAGTGGAAGTGGTGGAATTTCAGTTGAGCTATTTGAAACCCTAAAAGATGATGCTGTGAATGTGCTGCACTCAATACGCCAGCAAATTTGGAAAACTCAGCAGTGGCCACAGGACTGGAAAAGGTCAGTTTTCATTCCAATTCCAAAGAAAGGCAATGGCAAAAAAATGTTCCAACTACAGCACAATTGCACTCATCTCACACACTAGCAATATTCTCCAAGCCAGGCTTCAATAGTACATGAACTGTGTTCTTCCAGATGTTCAAGCTGGGTTTAGAAAAGGCAAAGGAACAGAGATCAAATTGCCAACTTCCGTTGGATCATGGAAAAAGCAAGAGAATTCCAGAAAAACATCAATTTCTGCTTTATTGACTGTGCTAAAGCCTTTGACTGTGTAAATCACAATAAACTGTGGAAAACTCTGAAAGAGATGGAAATACCAGACCACCTTACCTGCCTCCTGAGAAGCAAAGGTTAGAACTGGATATGGAACAATGGACTGGTTCAACATTGAGAAAGGAGTACGACAAGGCTGTATATTGTCACCCTGCTTATTTAACTTCCATGCAGAGTATATCATACAAAATGCTGGACTGGACAAAGCACAGGCTGGAATCAAGATTTCCGGGAGAAATATCAATAGCTTCAGATACGCAGATGATACCTCCCTTATGGCAGAAAGTGAGGAGGAACGGAGGAGCCTTTTGATGAAAGTTAAAGAGGAGAGTGGAAAAGCTGGCTTAAAACTCAACATTCAAAAAACAAAGGTCATGGCATCCAGTTGGATCACTTCATGGCAGATAGATGGAGAAACAATGGAAAAAGTGACAGATTTCTTTTTCTTGGGCTTCAAAATCGCTGCACATGGTGACTGCAGCCGTGAAATTAAAAGACACTTGCTCCTTGGAAGGAAAGCTATGACAAATCTAAACAGTATATTAAAAAGCAGGGATATTAGTTTGCTGACAAAGGTCCATCTAGTCAAATCTATGGTTTTTCCAGTGGTCATGTATGGATGTGAGAGTTGGACTATAAAGAAAGCTGAGTGCCGAAGAATTGATGCTTTTAAAATGCGGTGTTAGAGAAGACTCTTGAGAGTCCCTTGGATTATAGGGAGAACAAACCAGTCAATCTCAAAGAAAATCAGTGAATATTCATTGGAAGGACTGATGCTGAAGCTGAAACTCCAATACTTTGGTCACCTGCTGCGAAGAACTGACTTCTTAGAAAAGACCTGATGCTGGGAAAGATTGAAAACAAGAGGAGAAGGAGACGATAGAGGAGGGGATGGTTGGATGACATCACTGACTCAATGGACGTGACTTTGAGTAAGCTCTGGGTGTTGGTGGTGGACAGGGAAGCCTGGTGTGCTGCAGTCCATGGAGTTGCAAAGAGTCAGACATTACTGAGTGACTGAAATGAACTGAACTGACCTTGGAGACATTAAAACTGCCATCTGGGTCAGGACATTACAACTGCCTCAAGAATTTCTCTTGCCTCCCTGGACTGTCAAATAGAAACTGCCTGATCATTTTCTGATTGTAAACTTTCTAGCAGGTTTTAATCTCCTTGACAGGTAGTTAAAAGTTTTTTAAAGGCAGAGCAAAGGTCTTCAATTTTTCAAGCTTAAACTGTAAATCTTGCAGTGCTAAGGCCCCATGCTCCCAAAGTCTAACAAGTGTGGGATGGGACCCAGAAATCTGCCTGTTTGCCAGGCACCAAGGTAATTCTGGTATGAACAATCCATCCAGACTTTAAAAACACTATCTTAAAAGAACTAAACCAACATAGCTTAGTGAGATTGTGGATAATTTTTTAATGTCTTGATTTATGTTTTGTGGTGTAATTTCAGATTTATTATTAACACCTTTATAAATTATTTCAATTTTTAAGTAAGCCATATTGTATCCATAAAGCTACTAAAAATAAACACACCTGTCTACATGGTACTGATGCAATAGTCTCAGTTGTTAAGGGAAAATAGAAATGTGTAAGACAGTGTGTGTTATATCTAATTGTTGTGTTAAGAGAAAGAAAGAGGAAAAGAGTTGAGGACATACACATATATGTGATAAATACAAAGATTCCTTGGAAAGACATAGAAGAAGCTGGAACCATCCTTACCCACCTTCCTTTAGATCAAGGGTATTTAGGAACACAGAAGAACTTGAGATCCCTCTGACACTGCTGCAGTGATGTGGATAATTAATCACAAGAACCAGCCTGAGAGCCTAGCGCCAATTTATCATATGGTTTTTATAAGAAAAGACCATCAACATTTCCACCATGGGCTTTTACAAGCCAACATATAAAACCAACATATAGAACCTACATATAGAACAGAGACTGATTTTACAAAGCTGTATATAAAATCACATTTTGGGGGGTTAAATACTACCTGCGTTAATGCCACAATAAAGTCATTACTGAAGCTGGTGAGATTCATCAGGGCAGGAGTGTGAGTGGATCAGTGGAAGTCTATTCCCAGTTGCTGGAGAGCAAACTAACTGGGGAAAGTTTCTTTGTAGCTAAATCAGGGAATATTCTCTACTGTATTCTCAAATCTCATCAAAGGAAACAAGTTGAGTCAAAAAGTACTTTACAAGATGAAAGGAGGTAAAATAGGAAAAATGGCAATTCTGGAGAGCCTTCAAGAAGGATACACATTTGATTGTTGTTTTAGAATTAGGTCTAAAGTCTAAATCATTTTTATCATCTGGTAAGAAACCACAGCTGCTTAGCATTAGCTTAAGCAGTGCTACATAGTCTCAGAAGGATCGTTGACCATCTGTCTCAGAACTCCACCTTTGATACCTGGTGAACAGGTGAACCAGGTCTTGCTGCTGCTGCTAAGTCGCTTCAGTTGTGTCCGACTTTGTGCGACCCCATAGACCGCAGCCCCTCAGGCTCTTCTCCAATGCATGAAAGTGAACAGTGAAAGTGGAGAAGGCAATGGCAACCCACTCCAGTACTCTTGCCTGGAAAATCCCATGGACAGAGGAATGAAAGTGAAGTCGCTCAGTCGCGACCCGATGGACTGCAGCCCACCAGGCTCCTCCGTCCATGGGATCTTCCAGGCAAGAGTACTGGAGTGGGTTGCCATTGCCTTCTCTGAACCAGTTCTTGATCCCATACTAAGTCTATCTTCTCATGCCTGAACCCTAAAATTTCCTTTAAGAATATAGGAAATAAATAGCCATTTATTCTCCAACCAAATATCAAAGAGATGCAGTTTATTCCCTAAGATGTGCTTTTGAACAGTTACCTTTTGGAAGCTGCAAATAAAGAAATAGATTAGTTTACTCATCTGTATTTCAAACAACCAGTAGAGGTATTTATTTGGTGAGGTACTTCCCTGCAAAGAGTTAAATAAATTGAGGGTGTGATGCTCAGATTCCATTTGTACTTTCACCAAGTAGCAGAACAGAACACCTTCCTTTTCCCTGTTGTTCCTCCTCCACCTTCTAATAGAATAAGCTCCTGACGCCAGCTTTACAGACACAGAAGACTTTGTCACATGGCTTGCCACTCCCTATCACGTACATTCTGGTTTGCATGAACTAATACTTTGTGGTAGACTCCAGTTAGCCTTGCAGATGGTTGGCTCCTTGTTGGGGGATATATGTGTGCTCTAGCTCAGCTGGAAATGGTGATCATGAGTCACAGTGGTAGAGGGAATGTAAAATGGAAGTCCAGGGAAAACAAAGGGTTTTTCCTCTGATGCTCATTGAAACTAGGGGAGACTTACAGTTGAGACTCATCCTGGATGTTTGTGGGATGAAGGAACATTAATTTGTCCAGAGCAAGCAATTTGTGATGGGGGATGGTAGATGTTAGGTAATAGAAACTGGAGTGGATAGGTTAAGTGGGGCCAGGTTTTGGGGTGAATGTAACTCTTTGAATGCCAGACTCAGCTAGAAATTTATTCTGAAATAAATAATAGGGAGTCATTGCATGTTTTATAGAAAGGGAGTAACAATGCAAGCAGATTTTCCTGAATTAACCTGACAGTAATGTTTAGAGCAGAGCAGAGAGGGACTGACTAAATACTGGGATATTGAGCAAGTCAGGCATGGTAGATGACAGCCTGGATTAATGGAGAACAGATTAAAGAGGCATCAGGGAAGGAAACAAATAAGACTTTAAAAGGAAACTAATCAGGCATGGAGAATGACAGAAATGAAAGAGTAAAATTACAGGTGTTAGAAAAACTGTGTAATGTTGTTTCACTTTGAAGATTTATCTGTGGAAGGGGAAGAGTATGTAGAGGATTAAAAGCAATCGGAAAGACAATTTTCAAGGAGCCTAAAGAAGCAGACAATTCAAATAGTGGTGTCCAGTTGGCAGCATCTTATACTAGCAGCTGTGGATGGGAGGGTGGTGAGTGTTGAGATGCATGTGAATTGAGCACAGACTTGTTTGGGACTCAGGGGTCACTGTGCAGTTTGAGTAGAACGGTGAGGTGAGAACAGGAGTGGTTTGGAGGGGTTAAGAAAACAATGCTGAGATAAATAAAGGATACAGACCACTTGCCTCTGAAAGGAAGGCTATTGAAGTTAGTAGTAACAGCAAACTTACAGGTCACCAAAACTTGTAGTTTAGCCACTTGTTTTCTATGCAGAGGAATTCAAGAAAATGATAAGATCTGGGAGGGGGAAAGGGTGGATTCCAAGCCTTGAGCCTGATTCTTTTGAGCAGAGTATCTGTGACAATGTTTTCACATGCTGATGGATTTAGATTGTCCTTATTTATACCACACAGCTTTACTTCCGTGTAGCTTTTGTACCTGTGAATTCCCAGAAGTTCTGTTGGGTAAGGCGAGAGATGAAGGAGCAGAATTTCTATTCTCCTCCTGCTACTGCATGGTGATGGAGGAAAAAGGGAAGGAGGTCACTGATACCCTTTGTTTGAACTTCACAATATAATTTTACATCTAGTGAAGACTGGATTGTGGCTCTCCTGGCCTGAAGTTTAGATTATTCCTACTGCTCCCTGCTGTCAGGGTGGGGGCCTTACGGGAGGGAAAAGAAGATAGTATCACTACTCAGGACCCTCTGCTGAGAGCCACCAAAACTGGTGTCACAGCTTTTCTTGCCAGTTGCTGTTGATAACGGGATGGGCGGACACTGCTCCAGGTGACTGTGTTGCATCTGCCTGCAAAGCTGAAGCCACCTAATTCTACCTGGCCAGGACCAGCGGCACAGTTGCCAGTCTGGGCAGAAACCTTCCAAGATATTCATTCAGCTGCTGTTTCTGTTACAATCTGCTCTCAAGTGGCAGGTCATAGGCATTATGACTTGGAGAAGTAAATGAATCCTTGAGTTGTGGTCTGACACCCTGCCGTACTGACTGCTGGATGAGAGCTTGAAATGCAGGAAAGTGATTCTTAGTACTTGCTTTTTTTTGAGGTAGAACCCACAGCCAGTTAGGGGCTGTGAAACATTCCATGCATGGCCTGGAAGAAGGACAATTTCTACTTTTCAATTTGTACAAAGGAGTTTACCTGGAGATACATACTCTGGGTCCAGTGAAGGATCACAGGCAGTCCCTGGAGTATGGTATCAAACATACATGGCCTCGTTATTGCTGATTTTGTTCTTGTGTCTGAAAAGACCCAGGCGTAGGAATTTACAAACTGGTCACATTTCATGGGTTCTCCAAGGTTCCCCCTGAGGATGTGAGAAAGGAAGTGAATAGAGGTGGGTTGAGGGTTGAAACCTAAGTTTTCAGCTTGGGATGAAACATGAGTTGTAGGGACTTACCTGGCAGTCCACTGGTTAAGACTCCTCACTTCCACTGCACCAGGTATAGGTTCGATTCCTGGTCAGGAAAGATCTTGCACGCCATGGCCAAAAAAACCTGCAAAAGATGTAAATTTCTATCTCCGCAGTAAGCGAGCTTCCATGAAACTAGTTCCAGTCAGTTAAAACCTTGCCTGGGGATCATGAAATTTACTTGGAGCTTCACCAAACCCGTTTTGTCTAAATGGGAAGAAATTAAAGAGAGGAAAACCAGATATCAGACTTGGAACCATACATGCAGTCAGTCCTCATTATTCTTGGTTTCTCTATTTGAGAGTTTGCCTACAAGTCTGATGCCGGGAGGGATTGGTGGCAGGAGGAGAAGGGGATGACAGAGGATAAGATGGCTGGATCACGTCACCAACTCGATGGACGTGAGTTTGAGTGAACTCCGAGAGTTGGTGATGGACAGAGAGGCCTGGCATGCTGCAATTCATGGGGTCGCAAAGAGTCAGACGTGACTGAGTGACTGAACTGAACTGAACTACAAGTTAAAATTTATTTATAACCCTAAAATCAGTACTCATGACACTTTAGTCATCCTTTGCAGACATATACAGAGGGGCAAAAAAAATTCAGTTGTCCAACATACACATTCCCAGCCAAGGTCAAACAAGGCAGTGTTCAGCCTTATTGTTCCTGCTCTCATTGTGTAAACAAGTGTCCTTTTTGCAGTCTGTTTATTGCTGTGTTTTCTCATATTTGTGGGGGTTTTGTTGTTGGTAGAAGTGATTTTGGTACTTAACCCAGCATGATGCCAATGTGCTATGTTTAGTATTACTGAAATGCAGGAAGACTGTAATGTGCTTTATGGAGAAATGTGTGTGTTCAGTTCAGTTCACTTGCTCAGTCGTGTCCGACTCTTTGCGATCCCATGAATCGCACCACGCCGGGCCTCCCTGTCCACCACCAACTCCCGGAGCTCATTCAGACTCATGTCCATCGAGTCAGTGATGCCATCTAGCCATCTCATCCTCTGTCATCCCCTTCTCCTCCTGCCCCCAATCCCTCCCAGCATCAAAGTCTTTTCCACTGAGGCAACTCTTCTCATGAGGTGGCCAAAGTACTAGAGTTAGGTAAACTTAATTAAGTCACGAGTTGTAGGCTGTTGGCCTGAGTTTAATATTAATGAATCAATATATATTAAATAGGGTATCTTTAAACAGAAACCCACCTAAAATGATACACACATGTTGATTGCTGAACATGTTATCAACAGGGCTCTCAGGAACCTAATCCTATATTTCCGCTAGGAGCAGTGGTTTAGTGTTCATTAATTCAGTGTCCATGTTAAGTTTATAGAAAACACCTTAGTTGTAGGCTGTTGGCCTGAGTTTAATATTAATGAATCAATATATATTAAATAGGGTATCTTTAAACAGAAACCCACCTAAAATGATACACACATGTTGATTGCTGAACATGTTATCAAAGGGCTCTCAGGAACCTAATCCTATATTTCCGCTAGGAGCAGTGGTTTAGTGTTCATTAATTCAGTGTCCATGTTAAGTTTATAGAAAACACCTACCCTGAGAAGCAGCTATACATAAAGTGAGTGCCTCCTTTAGAATGAACAACATTTCACTTGTAATATTGGGTTAATGATGTATAGTAAATGCCATCTCAAATGACTCATGAAAATGATAAACATCATTTGGCTGGAGTGAGTCTTCAAAGGACTGAGGAGCAGGGGTTGCCTTTGCTGGTCAACGCTTGGATCCTTGAGTGCCGGAAGGAGGGGGATTCTTTAAGAGAGAGGATGAGCTCATTTCAGCATTTGGTGGGTTATGAGAAGCCTTCTAGACAGTACTGCTCAGTAATTATTTAAACCTAGCTCTCAGTTATCACTAACAGAAGGATAAAAAGTTAAGAGAAAGCAAAAATTTTTTAAGGACTGCCTTTTTTGCTGCTATCCCCTACTTTCACTGTTTTCCTGGGGAAATTGTTATTAATAATTATTCTTGATCCCTGTTGCCCAGAAAATGGCTTTTCAAGTTGACTGGTGTGTGTGTGTTTGTATGTATGTTTGCTTTTAGAGTGTGACTGAGAAAGATGTGTTTGTTTTTTAGTCTTGATTGTAGCACACTTGAACCAAAATTTAAAGAAAGGGATAAGTATTTGAATTTATTAGAATTTATTTTCCTTTTATTTGAATTTATTTTAGAACATTAAACACTGTGAACCATTTACTTACAGCCTCTTGATGTTCTGCTAATTTTGAAAACAAAGATTCTGGATACTTTGTTTCTGTCCTTTTCTGATAATCCTGTTGGGCAGACTGACTTCCAGGATACTTTAGGAAAGCATTCAGTTCAGTTCAGTTCAGTCACTCAGTCATGTCCGACTCTTTGCAATACATGAACTGCAGCACGCACGCCTCCCTGTCCATCACCAGCTCCCAGAGTTCACCCAAACTCATGTGCATCAAGTCGGGGATGCCATCCAGCCATCTCATCCTCTGTCATCCCCTTCTCCTCCTGCCCCCAATCCCGCCCAGCATCAGGGTCTTTTCCAATGAGTCAACTCTTTGCATGAGGGGGCCAAAGTATTGGAGTTTCAGCTTTAGCATCAGTCCTTCCAGTGAACACCCAGGACTGATCTCCTTTAGAATGGACTGGTTGGATCTCCTTGCAGTCCAAGGGACTCTCGAGAGTCTTCTCCAACACCACAGTTCAAAAGCATCAATTCTTCAGTGCTCAGCTTTCTTTGGAGTCCAACTCTCACATCCATACATGACCACTGGAAAAACCATAGCCTTGACTAGATGGACCTTTGTTGGCAAAGTAATGTCTCTACTTTTGAATATGCTGTCTAGGTTGGTCATAACTTTCCTTCTAAGCAGTAAGCATCTTTAAATTTCATGGCTACAATCACCATCTGCAGTGATCTTAGAGCCCAAAAATAAAGTCTGACACTGTTTCCACTGTTTCCCCATCTATTTGCCATGAAGTGATGGGACCAGATGCCATGATCTTCATTTTCTGAATGTTCAGCTTTAAGCCAAGTTTTTTATTCTCTTCTTTAACTTTCATCAAGAGGCTTTTTCGTTCCTCTTCACTTTCTGCCAAAAGGGTGGTGTCATCTGCATATCTGAGGTTATTGATATTTCTCCTGGCAATCTTGACTCCAGCTCATGCTTCTTCCAGCCCAGAGTTTCTCATGATGTACTCTGCATATAAGTTAAATAAGCAGGGTGACAATATACAGCCTTGATGTACTCCTTTTCCTATTTGGAACCAGTCTGCTGTTCCATGTCCAGTTCTAACTGTTGCTTCCTGACCTGCATACAGGTTTCTCAAGAGGCAGGTCAGGTGGTCTGGTATTCCCATCTCTTTCAGAATTTTCCACAGTGTATTGTGATCCACACAGTCAAAGGCTTTGGTATAGTCAATAAAGCAGAAATAGATGCTTTCCTGGAACTCTATTGCTTTTTCAGTGATCCAGTAGATGTTGGCAATTTGATCTCTGGTTATACAGTAAAAAGACCCCAGTCTTTAGGTGTCTTATCTTTTCCTTAAATCCAGGAAAGCATTACCTTCTTGATTGCGAGAGCAGGGACTGAGAGGAGGATATGCACCATGTGATGGTGGGTGGTGGAGGGGGTAGGGGTCATGGTAGTAGGTGGTGATGGGAAGAATGATGGTGGTGGATGTGAGTGTTTTGTGTAGCCCACACGTGGATGTATGTGCTAGGTGCCCTTTTGTGGTACTTGCCCAAATATCAGTACCTTCGATTCCTTATTTGTGAATTACGAATCCCTGGCCTCCATTCTCCAGGAATGACTCCCTGGCACCCTTTTTTACACACTGTAACTCTGTCTTTCAGATTATAGCAAATTATACTGGATCCCAGCTGGTCCTAATCAGACGCCACTGGAATCAAGAGGTTTTAACCTTAATCTGGGCTGTACTCTTAAACAGAAGAGATCCAAAGTATGTGGCATGACCTATCTTCTGCCTGTGGTATAGACACAATGAAAGTGAAAGTGAAGTTGCTCAGTCCTGTCTGACTCTTTGCGACCCCACGGACTATAGCCTACCAGGCTCCTCTGTCTTTGGGATTTTCCAGGCAATAGTACTGGAGTAGATTACCATTTCCTTCTCCAGCAGATATTCCAAACCCAGGGATGGAACCCAGGTCTCCCGCATTGTAGATGACACAATACCAGGAAAAAAATGACCTGTAGAGAGAAAAACAGATAGTAGAAACAAAGAGAGAATGAGATATGAAAAATGGTCTGTAGGTTCAAGTTTTAAACTTTTATCTGTAGCCAGTCTGTATACTTATTCTAAAAACTCTGTGTAAATTTGTATGTATAATTATAATAGATTTTAATTATAATAATTACAGGTTTTTGCTCAAGCTTGCCTAAGTCAGTTTCTGTTACATGCAACTAAATGAAAAATACAATATGATACTATATTATCTTAAAGTTCCTCCCAGTACTTTTATTCTAAAAAGTTATAGATGAAGATCTTCTCCAAGATTATTAATATTAGATTTCTACCAGTGTTTTATCCTGTTAAGAGTTTAGACACAGTAAGAAAAGAAAGTGGAAGACAACGATTATCTCAAGCATTACCTTTCTGGAAAAGCATTCCAATTCAGCCTGAGTTAGGTGCCCTCACTATAGGTTTCCATGGCACAGGGTTGCCAGATAAACTGTAGGAGACCTCAATATTACATGGGACATACCTATGCTAAAAATTATTTATTATTTATCTAAAATTCAAATTTAACTGGGAATCCTGCATTTTACCTGGCAGCCCTAGATCCCTGCAGAGGGGTCCAGAATCAGGAGTTGTGCATGAGAAATTACAGAGATTAGGTGTTGCTGGAACATAAACCTTGTAGAGTTGGAATCATCTTAGTGGCAATGAGAGCCAAAGGTGTAAAGGAGCACAGAGGCCAAGTCTTCCTTGTTCAGTCACTAAATTGTGTCCCAATTTTTTACAACCCCATGGACTACAGCATGCCAGGCTTCTTTGTCCTCCATTAACTCCTGGAGTTGGCTCAAATTCATGTCCATTGAGTCAGTGATGCTATCTAATGATCTCATCCTCTGCTGCCCCCTTCTTTTGCCTTCAGTCTTTCCCAGCATCAAGGTCTTTTCCAGTGAGTTGACTCTTCGCATCAGGTGGCCAAAATTATTGGAGCTTCAGCTTCAGCATCAGTCCTTCCAATGAATGTTCAGGGTTGATTTCCTTCAGGATTGACTGGTTGGATCTCCATGCAGTCCAAGGGACTCTCAAGAGTCTTCTCCAACATCATAGTTTGAAAACATCAGTTCTTTGGTGCTTTGGCTCAAATTCATGTCCATTGAGTCAGTGATGCTATCTAATGATCTCATCCTCTGCTGCCCCCTTCTTTTGCCTTCAGTCTTTCCCAGCATCAAGGTCTTTTCCAGTGAGTTGACTCTTCGCATCAGGTGGCCAAAATTATTGGAGCTTCAGCTTCAGCATCAGTCCTTCCAATGAATGTTCAGGGTTGATTTCCTTCAGGATTGACTGGTTGGATCTCCATGCAGTCCAAGGGACTCTCAAGAGTCTTCTCCAACATCATAGTTTGAAAACATCAGTTCTTTGGTGCTTAACCTTGTTTATGATCCAACTCTCATATCTGTACCTGACTACTGGAAAAACCATAGCTTTGACTATATAGACCTTGTTGGCAAAGTAATGTCTCTGCTTTTTAATACACTGTCTAGGTGTGTCATAGCTTTTCTTTGAAGGAGAAAATGTCTTCTAACTTTATGACTGCAGTTAGCATCCACAGTGATTTTTGGAGCCCAGGAAAATAAACCTATCACTGTTTCCACTTTTCCCCATCTATTTGCTGTGAAGTGCTAGGACCAGATGTTGTGGTCTTAGTTTTTGAATGTTGAGTTTCAAGCCAGCTTTTTCACTCTCCTTTTTCACCCTTATCAAGAGGCTCTTTATTTCCTCTTTGCTTTCTACCATGAGGTTGGGATCATCTGTATATTTGAGGTTACTGGTATTTTTCCCAGCAATCTTGATTTCAGCTTGTACTTTATGCAGCCTGGTATTTCACATGATGTACTCTGCATATAAGTTAAATAAGCAAGGTGACAATATACACCCTTGACCTACTCTTTTCCCAGTTTTGAACCAGTCCGTTGTTGTGTCTGATTCTAAATATTGCTTCTTGACCTGCATACAGGTTTCTCAAAGGCAGGTAAGGTGGTCTAGTATTCCTATCTTTTGAAGAATTTTCCACGGTTTGTTGTGATCCATACAATCATAGGCTTCATGTAGTCAGTGAAGCAGAAGTAGATGTTTTATTGATTACCATTTCAGAAAAATTCCCTTTGATTTGTGAAAGCACAGTAATTGAATATATATCATTTTTTGCTTTGTTTTGATGTAACAGTGTATGATACATTTAATGGTGTGGTTGTAAGTTCATTTGATTTTGATAATTGGGTTTTAATAGCCAAAAAAGGTAATTCATAAAGAGGAATTGATCCGAATAGAAGAATGACATCATTGGCTGCACTTAGTAAATCAAAATATATTTTTTTTCAATTGCATTTACCAACAATGCCAAAGTTTTTGTTTCGGTTCAGCTAGTAATTATTATTTTTCCCACTCAATTATCCTTATAAAGCATATTACATTTTTATATTTCTAAGAAAGAGTTCAAAATTCATTAAAATTCATTCAGAAGATTTAGAAAATGCTGTTTCCAAGTTTTTAAAGTGTGCAGATATGAAAATTTCTATAAACTCTTTATTCTTTCTACATTAGGTATTCACATATTCAAGTATTGTTGCTAGGCATTGTTACAGACCTTGGAGCTAGAACACTGAACACAAAACAGACAGAATTCCTCCCCTCATTCAGTGAGAAAGGGAGATGGACAGTAACAGATAAGCACTTGTAATTAAAGTTTGTTAGATGATGATAAACGTTAAAGAAAAAGCAAAGCAATGAAAAGGAATGTGAAGTGTTGGGAATAGTTACTATTTTAGATGGGGACAGGGAAGGCCACATGGGAAAGTGATATTTCAGTAAAAATCTGAAGAAGGTAAGGGAGGATATCTGGGGAAATATTCCAGGCAAAGGGAGCAGCCAGTGCAAAGCCTGAGGTCACGTGTGCCTGGCCTCTGTGAGGCATAGGTCCATCAAGACTGGAGGTGGGTGTAATGGTCCAATCATGTAGAGAGTTTGTAGACCATTGTAGGGAATTTGGCTTTTAGTCAGAAACATGTGAGAAACCGTCAGATGGTTTTGAGCAGAAGAGTGAGGGTGATGGGCTGCTGGGGGCAGTAGTGTAGTGAAGGAACTGGGGAAGTATATACAGGCAGGTCAACAGGAAGCTGCTGCTGTAATCTAGGAGTGAGATGATAGTAGTCAGGACTAGCCTGGGAGCATCATATCTGATAAGAGTGCTTGTGGTCTTGATGTATTTTAGAAGTGTTACCAGTTAGTTGTCAGAAGAGAAAAATTAGGTTTGGAGCAACTGTGGGAAGTGTGAGAAAGAGGGATTCAACAGTGACTCCTAAAGGTGATGACTTCTATCATTTTCATCAACAACAAAAATCACCTGATGGAAAACTCTCCAAACACCCATTTTCAAAATATTCTTTTCAGAGTCAGTTTCCTTGAAAAGAAATTATTTACCACTCATTATTAAAGCCTCAACTGTATCAGAAAATTAAATGACAACTAGCTTATAACCTGGATCGCTGTTTACAAAAATTATAGGAAAAAAAAGGAATAAGCATGTTGCCTTTTAGTTTTTTCACCAAAAACATATCTTTTGAAGCAGACAGTTGACAGTTGCTTTCACTGGAGCGTCAGGATATTTTAGATCACGTTTACTTATAAAAGAACAAGTATAAGTCAAATTGATATTTGACAAGTCTTGGTGTGGTGGTGTGAAATAACCAAGGAACCACTATGTAGTATAAAAGATTTTCATGCTTAGTTCCATGTTATGATGAGATTTCACAGTGATTCTGCTAAATTAACAATGCCAGTGACATTCTGTAGCACTTGGTGCTTTTCTGGAGTCAACTTCTTTTCTGTAATAGCTTGCCTCTGAACTATGCAATGACCGCCTTTCATAACTGGTGTTATCTTTTCCTGGACTCCTTTCTTTACTCCATCAATATGTACAGGCTCTTGATAAAACAATTGTTTTTTTTAATTAAAGAAGTCATTTATTATACAGTTTAGTTCACTTCAGTCACTCAGTCGTGTGCGACTCTTTGCGACCCTGTGAATTGCAGCACGCCAGGCCTCCCTGTCCATCACCAACTCCTGGAGTTCACGCAGACTCGTGTCCATCAAGTCGGTGATGCCATCCAGCCATCTCATCCTTTGTCGTCCCCTTTTCCTCCTGCCTCCAGTCCCACTCAGCATCAGGGTCTTTTCCAATGAGTCAGCTCTTCGCATGAGGTGGCCAAAGTATCGGAGTTTCAGCTTTAGCATCAGTCCTTCCAGTGAACACCCAGGACTGATCTCCTTTAGAATGGACTGGTTGGATCTCCTTGCAGTCCAAGGGACTCTCGAGAGTCTTCTCCAACACCACATTTCAAAAGCATCAATTCTTC